>JACEIK010002008.1:125423-144461 GCA_018107945.1 Datura stramonium
GTTCGAATTAACTGAATATTAATCATAGAGGAATGGGGGTCTAGGCAAGAGTATTATACAAGATACTTAAATGATTACTTCAATTTGAAATATACTTTAGAAAAATCGTTGTATTTTACTATGACTTTTGCTTACTATTACTTTATTTTCTTGATTTTAATTTTACTTTTAGAGTTGGATTTCAAGTTAGTAACTTGTTTAACCTTTCTTCGTTTTGAATCGAAAATAGAAGAGTTGAGTAAATCAAAATCCAAAGGAGGTTCATGGCCAAGGGGAAAGATGTCCGAGTAACGGTGATTTTGGAATGTACTAGTTGTGTCCGGAAACAGAGTGTTGATAAGGTATCAAGAGGTATTTCCAGATATATTACTTCAAAAGAACCGGCACAATACGCCTAATCGATTAGAATTGAAAAAATTCTGTCCCTATTGTTACAAACATACGATTCATGGGGAGATAAAGAAATAGAGCGAACCAAGTACCTGTGTCTTACCCTTTCAAGGAAGGGCAAAAAATGACATTATATATATAACATATTTAAAATTTTTTATTTTTTTTATTTTTTTTATTTTTTTTAAAAAATCCTATTTGGGGTGATTTAAATGAATTAGAATTAAGAAATAGGATTTTAGGGATAAGGAATAAATTAAACAAACAAACCATGGATAAATCCAAGCGACCTTTTCTTAAATTCAAGCGATCTTTTCGTAGTGCTGCCCCCGATTCAATCGGGTGATCGAATTGATTATAGAAACATGAGTTTAATTAGTCGATTTATTAGTGAACAAGGAAAAATATTATCAAGACGAGTGAATAGATTGTCCTTGAAACAACAACGATTAATTACTCTTGCTATAAAACAAGCTCGTATTTTATCTTTGTTACCTTTTCTTAATAATGAGAAACAATTTGAAAGAACCGAGTCGACCGCTAGAACTACTGGTTTTAAAGTCCGAAATAAATAGGCTTACTTTTTCTTCACTTGAATCATAATTACAAGAATCTAGATTTGGAGGAATCTAGATTTTAGTATCGTGTAAGAAAAAATGAATCGGAAAAAAGAAATCTTTTTTTATTGAATTGAACGTGTTCATTCATTTCGACTATTTTAGCATATTTTCTCATACTAATGTCTACTTACCTTCCCGGAGTTCATTCTCCGGGGAACTCCATTTAAATTATTCTGGTGGATTCTTTCCAATCTATTTCCTTTGCGTTTCCTTTCGAAATCATATAAAGACAATTCCTATTTGATATAGCTATTTGTGCAAGTATTTTACGGTTAAGAAGCAACTGTTTCTTGTACAGATCGTGTATTAATCTACTATAACTATGTGGATACTTCCTTTCGCGAATTACTGCGTTTAACTGGAGTGATCCACAAACGACGAAAATCTCTTTTCCTATCCCTATCCCGATGAGCCAAACTAAAGCTCTTATTTTCTGTTGAGTAATAGTTCTAGTAAGCTCGAATGAGCCCTCGAAAGCTTGATGCAAATAAACGAATTTTTGTTCTACGTCTTCGAGCTATATCCTGTTTGGGCTCCTGGTCATTGAATTAAATGAAACTTTGACGAATAACTAATCGATTGCCTTTCTTTCAGTTATTCTTTTCCCCTTCCTAGTCTATTAATAACAAAACTGATTTTTAATTTATAAAATCAAAATTCCAATGGCGTTACATACTCTAACCTTCCCGACCACGATTTTTCTTTTTTTTTTAGGTATTTCACTGCGAAATGTTGAAATTGTATTTTCCTAGGTCTCAAAAAGCTTGCAAAAAAAAGAAATCAAAAAAGAAATCAAAATAGTGGGTTCCTTCGTTTTGGCGGTTGTTTCTTAAACGATGAGGTATTCTCTATACACCGGAGCCTTTAATTTATACTTTAATTTAATATTTAATCAACTAATTGATGTTATTGGGAACTTGTATAGTTCACACGCTTTGGCTCTAACCCATGAATTATCTAGTAATAGGTCTTTCACAATCAGATCTACCTATACAGTAACGGTATTTAATTATGAAAGTTTGCTAGGTAGCTGACCCTCTTAGTCCGTTCTTGCCAGATTGGGGGCCTACCTAATCTTTATGTTTTATGCTGTTTAAATAAGATTTCCTCCGCTTAATGGATAATCATTTGTTACCAATGAGAATTTCTTATCATCTTAAATTCAGGTGATTGGATTTACACCAACGGAAACCATAAACTTCATACACAATAGAAGGATATGATAGAGTTTTTTTAAATAATGAATGGAGTTCCTTTTCCATCCTATCCCATTCACCGGTACTGATCATTGATACTGTAAAAGTAGTTTTCTTTCTTTTTTGCCAGCGCATGATCTAAAACGAGTCGCACATACACCCTAGTACATGTTCCTCGACGTTGAGGGCACCCCGAAGAGCGGGGATTTCGTGACATTTCTGATTGGCTGTCTTGTATTTCTAATAAGTTGCTTTAATAGTTGGCATGTTGAATGTATACATAATATATGGGCTGGTTTAGATTGATCCTAACCGAATGATGATGAATTACTTCTATTTAATAGAATATTCAATTCGAAGATAAAATCTCAAATCACAGATTTGCGGGAAATCCATGTTATTTTCATTGAACCGCTACAAGATCAACAATTCCATAAGCTTGGGCTTCTGTTGCTGACATAAAAACATCTCTTTCCAGATCTTCGATACAACCCATAAGGGTTTGCCCGTTTTTGCACATAAAAACCCTGTGAGGGTTTCACGCAGTTTCAGCAGTTCTGCCGCCTCCAGGATAAATTCACCTGATTGTGCCTGATAATAACCAGTACCAGGTTGATACTATCATCTGATGATATAACAAAAGAAAAGCTTCCCTATCTCGCATGATAAAGCAAAGAGAAAAGAAAGATAAAGAATAGAAAAAAAAAAAAGATAGAATTGAATCGTACAGGCATCTTTTGTGCATACGGCTCTACAAGAAAATTGACCCCCCTCCTTTCTATTGAAGAAAGAGAAAACTAGAATCTATCAGACTCAGATGGGTAAATAATCAAATTGCCATCCTTCCTTTCGTAGGAGTTAAAAAAATACTATGATGGCCTGCTTTATATGTTTATTTTTTCTTTTTTTTTTATTCAGATTCATCAATCCTAAAGTTTCTTTTTTAACTGATCAAATAAGGAAAATCTTTTTTTTTTTTTTCGTACTCTTTCATAACATAAATAGTTGTTAAGAACTCTCCGGCATGAAACCAAAAAAGTTTGTGACGCTGAACTGAACTCCTGACAGATAAGAAAAAATCGGAAATACCCTTATCTCATACTACTCTCTCGATACAGAGACTCCAATGTTTTGAAAAAACAATACAAAAAAATTTTCTCATCGAATTCGAAGTGCCATGCTATTTTTACTTAGTATTCATATGGCGAAGGCATAGTCTTCCTCTTTCTCTCAAATAAAAACCCCATTGGCGCCAAGCGTGAGGGAATGCTATACGTTTGCAATTTCTCCTCCGACCAGGATAAAAGATCCCATTGAAGCGGCTAATCCTATGCATACTGTATGGACATCTGGTCGCACAAATTGCATAGTATCATAAATGGCCACTCCAGGTAGTACCAAGCCCCAGGAGAGTTTATAAACAAATACAGCTCTTGGTCTCATCCTCGATACTGAGAGAGCCATAAGAGCAATAAGTTGATTCGAAAGCTCGCTAGTAATCCCTTGGCCTAAAAAAGTAATCTTCTCGATAAAGTCGGCTGATTAAAAAATTGTATCCTTAGGAACCGTACATGCGCCTTTGGATGCATACGGTTCAAAAAATTGTGAATCAATGCATAGATTCCAGTCCTCTTTCTTTTTTTTTTTCTAGAAAGGTTCTTTTACTAACGAAAGGGCTTTTCTTCGATTTTTCAATAAAGATGAGTTTTGATTCCTTTTATATTTTCGATTTTCCATTATAAATTAGAAGTTATAAGAAAGGGTCATTAAACTTATCGAATTAACTTCTCATTGATGTATTCTTTCATCGAGATTTAATCCAAACCGCGATGGTATTTTCTTGTTCCTGAATGGGTCTGTTTCATCTTTTTAGGTTTATGCTCTACTCCGGGTAAAGATCCGCCCGATTTGGATTTGTACATAGGACAAATGCTCCCATTACCATTTCTTTTTTATTTTTTTTTTTTTCAATTCATTTTATACAAGTATTTGCCAGGAGCTGAGATAACTTTTGCTTGACAATTTGGATCTTTTTCCAAAGAAATAATAGGAATAGCAATCATAGATATCTTACCAATCCAATTGGGTTTTTTCTAAACTGAGCCTGGATACTTCATTTTTTTAGTCCAACCAAGCCAACCATAAATTATTCTAATTGATAATAGTAATATGAATCCCCTCAAAAATGGATCTAATTGCACTTCACGCTCCAAATTTTTGATGATTTAATTTATCTTTCTTGGGCGAAACGGGGGATATCTCGATCGGGGAGAGAACGGGGAAATACCATATGACCCAATATATCTGACAAGTCGCACTATATGTCAACCAAAGATGACTCTTCCTCTCCCGGAGTTCGGAAAGGAACTTTTGGAACACCAATAGGCATTAAATGAAAGAAAGAACTAAATACTATATTTCACTTTGAGGTGGAAACGTAACAATTTTTTTTATTGTCTTTATAATATTCTATATTGGTTTTTATCGTATTTATTTTATCCATAGATTCTAAAAATTCATAAAGAAAGACAGAATGA
The DNA here is from genome assembly GCA_018107945.1 of Datura stramonium. Lineage (NCBI taxonomy): Eukaryota > Viridiplantae > Streptophyta > Magnoliopsida > Solanales > Solanaceae > Datura > Datura stramonium. The sequence goes on from JACEIK010002008.1 coordinate 130,167, forward strand.
ATAAACTCAAATTATTACGAATAGGTCTTTCTAATGATAAATAAGTATGGACTCATTCGCTCATAGAAAATGGGATCAACTCTTACGTGATTGGTACTTATCGAGTATAGAATAAATCTGCTTCTCTTTGTTCCTACGAACAGAATTGTTCCATTATTAACAACAGAATAGAACACCCTTGTTCGGAAATAATCGACTGAACAAGAGTGGTCCATAGGATAGTCATATTATAGTCTTTTCCAATGCAATAAAGTTACGTAGTGTCCATTTATCTTTGATATAAGGGGTATTTCCATGGGTTTGCCTTGGTATCGTGTTCATACCGTTGTATTGAATGATCCCGGTCGGTTGCTTTCTGTTCATATAATGCATACAGCTCTGGTTGCTGGGTGGGCCGGTTCGATGGCTCTGTATGAATTAGCGGTTTTTGATCCTTCTGATCCTGTTCTTGATCCAATGTGGAGACAGGGTATGTTCGTTATACCCTTCATGACTCATTTAGGAATAACCACCCATGGGGCGGTTGGAGTATCACAGGGGGACTGTAACGAATCCGTGTATTTGGAGTTACGAAGGTGTAGCTGGAGCACATATTGTGTTTTCTGGCTTATGCTTTTGGCAGCTATCTGGCATTGGGTGTATTGGGATCTAGAAATATTTTGTGATGAACGTACAGGAAAAACCTCTTTGATTTACCAAAGATCTTTGGAATTCATTTATTTCTATCAGGGGTGGTTGTTTTGGTTTTGTGCATTTCATGTAACAGGCTTGTATGGTCCCGAATATGGGTGTCCGATCCTTATGGACTAATGGGAAAAGTACAACCTGTAAATCCAGCGTGGGTGGAAGGTTTTTGATCCGTTTGTTCCAGGAGGAATAGCCTCTCATCATATTGCAGCAGGAACATTGGGCATATTAGCGGGCCTATTCCATCTTAGCGTCCGTCCGCCACAACGTCTATACAAAGGATTGCGTATGGGAAATATTGAAACCGTACTTTCCAGTAGTATCGCTGCTGTCTTTTTTGCAGCTTTTGTTGTTGCCGGAACTATGTGTATGGTTCGGCAACTACCCCGATTGAATTATTTGGGCCCACTCGTTATCAATGGGATCAGGGTACTTCCAGCAAGAAATATATCGAAGAGTTAGTGCTGGGCTAGCAGAAAATCAAAGTTTATCAGAAGCCTGGTCTAAAATCTCTGAAAAATTAGCTTTTTATGATTAAATCGGCAATAATCCGGCAAATGGAGGATTATTCAGAGCAGGTTCAATGGATAACGGGGATGGAATAGCGGTTGGATGGTTAGACACCCTATCTTTAGAGATAAAGAAGGGCGTGAACTTTTTGTACGTCGTATGCTCATTTTTTTGAAACATTTCCGGTCGTTTTGGTAGACGGCGATGGAATTGTTAGAGCCGATGTTCCTTTTAGAAGGGCAGAATCGAAGTATAGTGTTGAACAAGTAGGTGTAACTGTTGAGTTCTACGGCGGTGAACTCAACGGCGTCAGTTATAGTGATCCTGCTACTGTGAAAAATATGCTAGACGTGCTCAATTGGGTGAAATTTTCGAATTAGATCGTGCTACTGTGAAATCCGATGGTGTTTTTCGTAGCAGTCCAAGGGGTTGGTTTACTTTTGGGCATGCTTCGTTTGCTTTGCTCTTCTTCTTCGGACACATTTGGCATGGTGCTAGAACCTTGTTCAGAGATGTTTTTGCTGGTATTGACCCAGATTTAGATGCTCAAGTCGAATTTGGAGCATTCCAAAACTTCTGAGATCCAACTAAAAGACAGGCAGCCTGATACATCAGTGCTTTGGTATCTTTCTTCGCCCTTATTTTCTTTCTTTTACTTTTATTGACATAGGGTATCAGGAAATCTTTATTTAAATCAACTTCGCTTTACTCTTGTTCGTTCTTTATCTGAAGATGATAACAAAAAGAAAATAAAAAGAAACAAACAGGTATGAAAGCTATAATTGTAAACCACGATCGAATCTATGGAAGCATTGGTTTATACATTCCTCTTAGTCTCGACTCTAGGGATAATTTTTTTTCGCATCTTTTTTCGAGAACCGCCTAAAGTTCCGACTAAAAAGAACTAAAAAGATAAAATAATTTTTCATTATTCAGTTGAGGTACTGGTTTCCCGGATATCGGGAGGCTCAGTACTTCAACTAGTCTCCATGTCCTGAATGGATCTCTTAGTTGCTGAGAAGGTTGCCCAAAGCGTTGGCTGGCTTCTTTTAGTTGAGATGATTTTTAGGTATATGTATAGAAAAAGAGAATTGGTAAAATTTCAATTTCTAATGGTCAAGAGTATTGGAAAGAAGCTGTTTCTATCTTCATAATAATATGGGTTTTTCCTTCTTATTTGAATGTGGAAGATATTTCCATTTCCTCTCCCTTTTTTTTCCCTTAATTTCAAGCAAGTGCAACAGCAGTAAATTAAAATTAATGAAAATTAAGAAAAAGAAGGTAGAATAATAAGGTGATTTGCACCCAAGAGTATATTCATGGGTGGTTAATAAACTGGGTGAAAGTCTCAGATTCAAACATCTGTTATTAATGGGAGATAGCAAATATCCTGAAAAATTAATCGAAACGCGTGTAGCTTTTAATAATAAGGTGATTTAAATAGAGCATGATTAAGCTGGAGCTATTGATCTGTAATAATAATAGAGTAGCACATTCTTTCTGGGCACTGCCTGCCTAACTACTACTACTACTAATGTACAAAACCAAGAGCTACTAATTCGGTGATATAATTGCTTTTCATGGATCCTACACCGACTCTCTTTTATAGAGGGGGACCTAACTTAAAAAAGGCAGGAGAAAACAATTTCGCGTTTTTTCATTTTTTTTTGCAGTAAAGGTAGAGAAAAAAGGCAGGAGAAGACAAAATTATAATTTTTATTTCCACAACAAAAGGAAGAGAGAGCGACTATGAGAGCGCTGTATTTTTCATATCGGGTTCGACTAATCTGAATTTACACCCAATAATAATAATGATTGTAGTTTCACAAAAAAAAAAAATTAAAAATAGTGTGTGCATATATTCAAGCCCTATTTTAAATAGACTAAAAAATAGATTTTTGCCTGAGTTAACATTCTTTTACTGAAAATTCATTATTCAAATAAATAAAATAAATATTATTTGTACGATCAATGTTAGATACATATAACTTTCAAATCAAAATTATTTTATGGCATTCGCCTTAATTTTACTTCGAGAGCTTTCTTTCTCCTCCGAAGGACTAAGCACTGAAGAATTTTGAATGATTATTGTTTATCCAAAAATGGTATAATAGAATTTATAAAATATTAAAGACATATTTTTTGGATATAATTCTTGTTAGATTCGGTTAATAATAATTATATATGTTTATAAGTAAATTCAAAGTATTTAAATGAAAATAGTAAAGATAATAAAGAAAATAATGTAAAGTCGTAAAATTTCAATAGTGTTCATTTGCAATAAATCTGATGACGCTAAGTGAAATTGGTCACAAATTCAAGATGATTTGTGTAGATAAAGAATGAAGTAAACACTAGATGAGATTTAGACAACTCGGAGCACAAGAAATATTAATGCATTCCTTTTTGTATTATTTAGAATCATGCCTTTTTATTGTGCTAAAACTACTATTTATATGTAATAAAAATAATGCATCAATCAATAAAAAGGCTCTATGTGAACACTAAAGTACTATGCACAATGATCGAATTCCACTTGAAAAATCATTAGTGGTGCCGGTTAATATTCGCCCGTATTTTCCATGTCGAACATGTATTAGTGAAATATCCGTCCTTCTATCCTTTGCCACATCATCGAGACACAAATTCATTACCATTTTAAGACTATAAATTTCCGCATTTTTATCGATGACAATCATCTCATGACCTCAAAATATGTTGAGTCAGATTTCACCAAAAATGTTCTGCAAAACTGACTATTTCACGGAACTAATTTTTCAATCATCTTTGCCAATATCATATTTTACCTTGATCATGCCATCTATATAAATCACTTTTTGCTTAAGACAACAATGTCACAGCATAAATAATGTATGAAACTTTGAAGAATGATTAGAAGCTCAATAATTAAAGTTGAACAAATCCATACACTCATGTGATTAAGAGCACAACATACGGCGCCGAGTCCGTCCTTAATTTCTCCATCGTATACCTGTCCCCTATTTTTGCCGAAAAAGGGAAAAATCATTTACCTTTGTTCTTTCAACATAATTCTGAAATATAGTACAACTCGAAAGTCACAAATCACATGATTATCAACTTCACTAGAACTTAACCCTTGGTTACATCCTGATAATGACACGCATCCCCACCTTCACGCTAAACCCTAAAATGCTGGATCTCTTTACTCCCATTGTATTTGTTTATTTCTTTTAGTTGTCATGTATACAGTACTAATTATTATTATAATTTTAAAAAAAAAAAATTAAAAATTAATTATCTTCTTCTCTTTTATTCGTAACATTAATTATTTTATAATTAAAAGACACATAAATGATTAAAATTAAAAAGGTATATATTATCGAATTATACTCCTAATAATCTTTATTTGCCTATTTTTAACTTTGCATGTCATCTTACAAATTAATAAATATATTTTATCATGATGTTCATATTAATTAGTGTATAAATTTAATATATTTAAAAATAATTTTAAAATGAGTAATAATATTAAAAGGTAAAATAAGGAAAAATTAAAATTAAAAATTTATTTTTAATATAATAAATAAATAAAAGTAAATTGAGTATCTTTGGCATCCATTTTTAGCGATTCTATAGGTGTAGTTTGATTATTTGACTTTGGTTGAAAGTATAAATGGTGTCAATTTTTAATAATAGATGAGTGTTGAAATAAGTTTATATAAAAAATAATTCATCATAAAACTTACATAATCTAGTGATTAATAAAATAAATAATTTGATAAAAATCAAATAGTTAAACACACGATTCCATGCTCTTAATAATACTTCACTTATGGTCCTTGATGTTACTGCCATGTCATCAACTCCAAAACTAGAACCCAAAACATAAAACGCCAATAGCACCTGACGGTCAATTGACAGTACCGGGTTCCCATGTGGACCCATGTTTTCTATGAGCTCACACTGTGATTGGTGGTTCATGCAACGGCGCGTGTCTCCTTTTTTTTTTTCTTTCTTCATAGATCCCTCTCGATAAATTTCACTCATGTGACAATGTTTTCTTTTCTTTTTATTTTTTTTTGTTTAATTTTATTTTATTTATTTTTATTTTTATAAATTATATTATAATATTATATCATTTTTAAATATATTAAAATTAAAATAAAAATTATCTAAAAAGTATTTTTAAGTAAATATATTAAAATAAGGCAAACCAATTAAAACTAACAAAATATTTCCGTTTAATGATGACATTAGAATATGCTTAAAGCTCAACTCAAAAACTTTACCAATTTCCCTTCCTTTATCCATATTCCCTTTGCCTCATTCACATACAAGAATATCCTTTTCTTTCTTGCTCCTTATTTTGGAGATTTCATAACACCTAAACCTTTCTAAAAACTTTGTAGCTTCATTTTTTTAGTTTTTCACTTATTATTCGATATATGCTTTGAGGTTTGATTAATTCAATTTTAGAGATAAAGTTTTATTAGAAAGCACTTCTTATGAAAAATAATTTTGTATTCAAAACTTAAACTCAAAATAAAAATAAATGAGTATTTATTACTTCAAAACAATTTTTTTAATGGTAATAATCTTTTTCCACTGTACCTAAGAGAAGAAAATGTGCTGAGTTGTAAACAGAAAAGCACTTGGAATTATGGAAGAAAATGAGAGTAGAACATGTTTCACTAAAAAAAAAAAGGTAAAACTAATTTTTTTTTAAAAAAATAGATCATTGAATGAAGAGAAGAAGTGAGAAATATGAAGTCCCCATTGAAGCCCTCCAGCTATTTCCCATCCCCACTTCTCAGCTGCTCCCATTACCTATTTCCCTCTCCTTTTGTAGCCATTTTCTCTAAATCCAAAGATCTCTACTTCCCTCTCTCTCTCTCTCTGAAAGCTACTCAACTCAAAGCCAAGAGTCAGCCTCAAAAGAAGAAGCAGAAATTGCTTAGCACAAAACTGTGCAATGGGTTTAACAGTGCTGCTTTTTCTTTTCTTCTCTGCTTTCTTAACTCCTTCTTTATCCCAGCGCCATTCGCCGCTCAATACTGCGTATTACCGGAGATCATGTCCAAGATTTGAACAGATTATGGAAGAAACCACTACGAACAAACAGATAACTTCCCCTACTACCGCCGCCGCCACCCTCCGCCTCTTCTTCCACGACTGCTTCGTCGGCGGCTGCGACGCCTCCGTCCTCGTCTCCTCCACTCCTTTCAACAAAGCCGAGCGTGACGCTGAAATCAACCTCTCTCTTCCCGGCGATGGGTTCGATGTAGTCGTACGCGCCAAGACGGCGCTTGAACTTGCCTGCCCGGGAGTTGTCTCTTGCTCCGACATTCTCGCCGTCGCCGCCCGGAATCTTGTTGTACAAACCGGTGGCCCGTTTTATCCAGTAAATTTAGGCCGTAAAGATTCTTTTGTTTCAAAGGCTTCGTTGGTAGAAGGAAATCTGCCCCGACCCACAATGCCGATGGACCAAATCATTAAGATTTTCGAGTCCAGGGGGTTTTCGATTCAGGAAATGGTGGCATTATCCGGAGCTCACACTATTGGGTTCTCGCATTGTAAAGAGTTCAGCTCAAATCTTTACAATTACAACAAGACATCACAATCTGACCCTTCCTACAACCCCAGATTCGCTAAAGCTCTGAGAGATGCTTGTGGTAATTACCAGAAAGATCCAACAATATCTGTGTTCAACGATGTAATGAGTCCAAATAAGTTCGACAACATGTACTACCAGAACTTACCTAAGGGTCTGGGTCTGTTGTCTTCCGACCGTGGTCTGTTTTCAGATCCGAGGACGAGAATTCACGTTGAAGAGTATATTAGAGATCAAAATGCATTCTTTAAGGCATTTGCTTCAGCAATGCAGAAGCTTAGTGAGCATGGTGTTAAAATTGGCAGACGTGGTGAGATCAGGCACAGGTGTGACGCTTTCAACAATTGAACTACTTGATGAGGGTTGTCGATTATCTTGTGTTTTTGGATTTCGAATTTCGTTTTTGCATTTGATCACTTACATGATGAAAGTAAAACTTATAATATGTATACAATGTTTTTACCATTTATTTAGATCAGAAAGCTCTCCTTCAGTTCTGTTTCTTTTTTTACCCTGCTGTTCTGCTAAATAGGTAATTGGAATTTGTATTGTATTCAAGGGGAACTACTACAGTATATTGGAATGGTGTATACTGAATCACTGATTCAGGTGAGATGCACTTAAGAGGTTGTTTGTTCATCAAATTTGATTCAATAAGAAATGAAACCGTAAATAAAAGTTTGCAACTTTTCCGTTTGCTTTTGAACTAGTGTGAAAGATGTTTTGTTGCTTTATGTTTTGAGAGCAAGCGTTCAGAAAGGTCGGATCTTGTTTCCGGTCGGTGTCTCCTTTAGTAGAGCTTCAGAGTTAGGATTTGATCATAAATTTTGAATTTTCATTTATAAAACTTTCAATTTTTTCTAAATAAACCAACTTTAAAAATTTAAATTTTCTAACTTCAAAATCTATGGCCAAATAATGCCAATTCAAGTTCACCTGGCACTAGTACCTGGTATTATGCCACTTAACTAAATGAACAATAAGCAAGAGACACATAACGCGCTTGGGATTGATTCTTGTCGAGGTGTCAAAATCAAATAAATTTTGGTAACTCGCACAATCCATTCCAGTTTAAACGGATTGGATTATAACTCAGTTTGTTGACTTGATGGCTTTCACCCAAAATATCTCATCAAATTATTGGGTAAAAATAATGTAACTCCACTTGTCAAAATGCAACTCAAATCTAAACAAAATCAAGCTAATGACTTGGGAATTAAATTAGTTTTCTTAAATTTGGAGATCAGGAATTACATAAACTTGAAAGAATTTAAGCTCATGACTTAGGTATTACATTAATTTTCACTTTTCTTTTCGAAAAGTAAAACAAAAAAGGATGAGATGTTGAGTCAATATCAACTCAAACTCATTTTAAACGAACAGAACTTTGGATGGATGGATTGGTCCGCTCAAATTTAACCTAAGAAAACTAAGAAGGTATTATATTTAAATGGAACCGGTAGCTCTTGATTACGCTGAAATTTTAATTTTATATATACATATGTTGTTGATTCCCTTTATTTTATTTTTTTGATACTCCTTAGTAAAATTACTCGTTAGGTATTCCATTATTCTTCGGTATATTGGAATGCCTAAATCAGATCAGAACAGCATAAATGAACGAGAATTGCCATTCAATTACGTCTCTGCCATCTCCGCCCTGTTGTCTGGGTTCTGCTTCGACCATTAAAACATTGTATTATGAGATTGAAGATGGAGAAATATTTTTCCTACGGCATCCTCAAGTCATAGTTCCAATTGCTACAAATACATAGTTCCACTGTCAAACCATGAAAATATAATAAGTCAATAAACAAATTAGGACGCATAAATAGTTCGTCTTCTGGAAGTAGAATGTGGAGGTCTAAGCTACATAAGAACATACAAGAAAAGGAATAAAAGATATTGAACAGTTAAAAAGGAAAAAGATGAAGACATTTGTTCCACCGGCAAGCTAACTGGCTAAGGTAATGTAGCAAAAAATAAAATTAGTTTCTCTAGTAACTCTCGAATGAGCTTAACCAGATACCAATCTATAGGCATCAGAAAGCAAGCTATGTGCCATTTCAATCAAGGACAAGCGGGGTGTTCGAAGGAAAGTAAATGGAAGAAATGGCAGTTCAGAGAAAGGGAAACTGCCACTGATTTTGTTAAAATAGTTGACTAATCACAGTATTTGGTTTCAATGGATGACTAAATTAGCCTCATTAACACCAAAAATCCCCCTCCCAGTATGACGATCTTTCGCAATGTCTAATTTGGAGAACATTTCTGACCAGCTTTTCCAAAATTTGGATATCTTTCTGACTTACCAAGAGATCTAATTGTAGCATCCACTGAAGTTTACTCTATTGAGAGCCTGAAAAACCTCAAAACTTTAGAGGATTGCTCATCTTCAAGAATCCTATGCATGTTCAGAGAGCAATACATACTGATGAAAGCCAGTTAGATACTCAAAAGGAACTATGTAAGCGCATTTTATTGCGCAGTTCTATTTTCTCTGTCATGTGGCTTTGTAAGTATATTTACTGCCAGTTTAAATTTCTCAGTCATGCAAATCCCATATCAGGATTGACCGTCCATATCAAGTTGTATTCAACAAGGAATGCCATTTTATTGCGCCAGTTCTATTTTCTCTCTGTCATGTAGCTTTGTAAGTATATTTACTGCCAGTTTAAGTTTCTCAGTCATGCAAATCCCATATCAGAGTTGTATTCAACAAGGGAATGCTTCGGAAGATCTTGCAGTATTGAACCATGTAAGTACCAGCCCAAGATCTATTTTCTCTGTCATGTGGCTTTGTAAGTATATTTACTGCCAGTTTAAATTTCTCAGTCATGCAAATCCCATATCAGGATTGTATTCAACAAGGAATGCTTCGGAAGATCTTGCAGTATTGAACCATGTAGTACCAGCCCAAGATAATCTTCGAAGAACTAGTCCTTTTTGAAATAGGAAAATTCATTTCGGATGCTGCAGTCCGCTCCATTTCCTATTAAAAGATCAATCCCTTGTGATATGCGATAATGTGAATAAAACTAGAGCATTTTACCTATTGGTAAACGAAGATACTACAATATACTAGTTTCTTTGTTAACTATGTTCCTATAAAGATCCTAAAGGGCAAGAAGAGACTTCAGAAGGAGAAAGCACAGCTCATGGTCTCGAGCACTAAAGTCCCCATTTAAAAATGTTAGAGCAGAATTCTAACCTTCCCAGAAGCACCAGACATCAGAGTAAAGATAGTGGGAGTGGTATACTCTCTTCTTTCTTGCTTTCACTGTTTGAGTACCAAGATGCTCGAAAATAACAAACAATTCTGGAGTTCATTCTGTTCTGCTGCAACATCTATTGTAATGCAGACCTTAAAGAAACATAGGAAGGACAATTCTCTCACCACTTCCGCAGTTGCAGAAATCAACCAACTGCTACATATAACCCAGATTACTAGGCAGCGGCTGGTGTAAGCCACAAACAGTTCATAGAATAAGTCTCAGGCACATAAGAAAGTGAAGATAGCATTACTGAAAGAGTAGATGATGCGTTCATGTTAAAGACAACCTCTTTCTCGCAAAAACAAAAACACACTGTTCAGAATCTTTTCTTTATACATCCAACATTCTTTACCCTGTCAACTGTCACATGATCTCAGAAGACACGACTAGCAAAACCAAAACCAAAATCACGCTATCAGCAGCTATGCCAAGAGAACACCTTGCCTAATTACAAGCCATTTCTCAGAAAAAGAACGAAATAGCATACAAGGAAGAAACAACAGCAAACAAGAGCTATGAAGAACTTATCCGTGTTTGACTGATATCATCATCCGAATTAAGCAACTTCTCCCAATCAACTTCCTCCTCCTCTTCGTCCTTCTGCCTCAAAACCTCCAATATCTTTCTTGCTTTGTCCTTGACCCTTTCACTTCCCATTTCCTCAACTTGTATCAACAAATCCTCTGCAGCAGCCTCTTTAGCCAACCCTTTAAACCTAAGCCCACCATGACTTAGTCCATATAATGCAGCAAGACAATTCTCACGAGTTGACTCCGAATCAAACTCTCCCCTTCTCAACATACACACAAACCACTCCACTGCACCCCCATCAAGCATTGCTGCTCTCCCTTCAGAACTGGCTGCCAAGTTACAAAGTATCAGCAGGATCCGACCCGTCATATGACCCGTTTTAACCATGCCAAATAATGCCTGAACTGCCCCGAGTTTCACCAACTTAGCCCTGTTGCTCTGAACCAAAGAAAGATGATACAGAGCCAAAGCCGAATCATGCCTAGTCCGTTCCGATTCGGAGCGAAGGGCATGAAGAAGTGGAGGTAGTGCTCCTAATACCCCAATTGCAGTCTTATTCTGATCATCTAACGCCAAACTGAAAAGTGCTCCGGCAGCATGTTCCTGTGATTCTTGGAATCCACTCTTCAACACGTCAATCAAAGGTGGTACAATTCCAGAGCGTACAATTTTCACCTTGTTTCTATTCTCTAACGACAAGTTTACCAATACCGCTACTGAATTTACTTGTACAGAAGCATACTTTGAGGTGATGAGTGCACGCAGAGTTGACAGTATACGAGGAGTGCATAACTGGAACCGGGTTTCTTCACGGGTCCGGGTCAACTTCCGAAACGAGATGACAGCTTCTTCTTGTTCCCATGTATGGGAACTCTTCAGTTTCATAACAAGTTCATCTTCTTCAATGGAATTCGGGTTCAGGGTATCAATGTCAGACGCCGACGACGAAGAGTAACAAGAGGGTCGATCGGATAGTGGCAAAGGTGTAGTGGGTCCACTTCTTGGGGTCACAGATTCCTCTGAACTCGTTGAGATTTGACTCGCCACCCGATTTAACTCAGTCTCCGACTGAACAAACCGGATGCCACTGAATCTGGCAGCATCTTTAGCGAGGGGGTTGAGGTTTTGGGCTTTTTGGGTGGCCATTAATGTAAAAACGAGATTTTCGGCTGTGAGGAAATTGATGGGCTTTGGAGGGTCAAGAAGAGAAGAACGGCAAAAATTGAGGATTGTGGACTTGAGAGCAAGATTAGGGATGATGGTGGAGAAATCAGGTACAGAACCATCAGGAAGAACAGGTGTAAAAGACAGTGATTTGCAGGCATGGACACAATGGCGCTCAAAAGTATGGCCTGAAGAAACGATTACAGGGTCAGCCATGAGAGAACCAGAAATAGGACAAACAAATTCTATGGGAATAGGAGAGTGTTTTGATGGAGACTTGTGAAATGAAATTCTCCATCTCTGCTTGCTAGTACCCATGTCAGTGATTTTGCTTTGAAGTGAAAAAAGTTTCAAGATTCAATCTTTGAGCTTCAATATGAACGAAACAAACGTTGGGTTTATGGAAAAGGTTTCAAAATTCAATCTTGAGCATCAGATAGAAGTGCATGTGATGGTAACGTTGATTAGATGAAGCAAAGGTGTAGCTGAATGCACAGCTTCAGGGACAGTTGTTGAAGCAAAACACAATGACAGACTGAGATTTGGAGAGAGGAAGCTGAGAATGAGACAGAGATTTGGATGTTACTATTAGTAGGATTCAGTAGCTGAGAACTATGTTTCCATATATTTTTGAACCATTTTGTTTTTACCTGTACTTCTGGCAATCGTAGTTTAATTGAGCTTTTAACTCAAATTGCGGTCTTGAGCTTTTAAGCAGTGATTCTGGATTTGACTGATAAATATTTATTTTTAATACAGTAAAAAAATAAAAAGTGAATGATAAAATACCTCTACCTTTATTTAAGAATCTCAAATTATAGTTTAAAATATATAGTTATTTTTATAAAGAGTTATTTAAATTTGACTGGACTTCAATATAAATATTCTTAAGCCCAATAGGAATCAGGAAAAACTCAAATAGTGTCTTAAAGTTTGAAGATAGTTTTTTTTTTAAATTGTATTTTCTAAGCACTTTGAAAAGACAAGACTAATAAAACGATTTTTCATTGTAATTTTCTAATTGAGCATAAAAGGGGAAGTGTGGAAAAAATGAAATTGGAGTTGGTCTTTACTAAATTCATGATATAATTTGGACAAATAAAAATACTCAATACTTTTAAGCTTGTTGATTGCTTGAGTTGAAAAAAAAATGTAAAGTAAAAGAAGTTATAATTTTGGGAAACTAAAGCAGTTAGGAATAACTTTTAAGAAGTGATGTGAGGGAGGAGAAGCAAATTAAACGGTGACGAAATGTGAAAATACCTATGAAGAAAGCAACTTTTGGACTTTTTTTAAAAACTGAATAAAGTATTTGAAACGTCAGTAAGAAGGAGTAAGTAATAGCAATTATGCTATGGCTGAGAGATAATGCAAAGACAGAATGAAAGAGAGAGATTGGTGTCTTTATGACTTTTTTGTACATTCTTTGATGATTAAAGATACCACATGAAAAAACCAGCAAATAAACTTTGTGACTATTAAAAGTCTAAAAAGTGAATGCAAAAAAATAAAAATAAGAGCACTCAAGAATTTCCTACATAATTTAAATAAGAATAAAATTTAACAAGCTAAATTTTCATTTATCCGTGTAGATCAATGTGCATTATATGTGTATAAAATTTATATACCAAATGGATGATTCACATATACATGTCAATAAAAATGTATATTAAATTTATTTATCAACATTGACAAATGTACATTGCATGTATATCATATATTGTATAACAATTAAAAAAATTTATGTATATCAGTGTCACTAAAATAAGTGTACAATTAAATATTTAGTATGTTAAATCAGAAAAGAAAAAAAAACAAATATCCAGAACATATAGAACATTCCAGAAAATGGGGCTAACTGACTAAGACTAATGTGCAATTGTGAGTTTACATATAGAAGAAAATTATTCATTTTATTAAGTGCAATTGTGAGAGCTTAACTTATTTTTTGTCTATTGATTCAGTAGATTTACTTATTAATTAATTTAAATTCGTGTGGTACATATGAGTGAAAAAAGTTTAACTATAATAATATGTTGTGTTTGGGGAAATGAGAATTAGTGTTTTATAAAGTATTTTTGAGACAAGCTTTATGGTGGGATGAGGTATAGTAAAAACACATCGAGATATGTCCTTAAATTAATATCAAAAGATATAAAATTAATATCGAGATATCTTAGGTATTAAGAGAGTTTTTATTTTGGGGCGTTAATCCAAAAAACTCTACTAATTAAAATTAAAATTGCTAAATATGTCCTTAAATTAATTTCAAAAGATATAAAATTCAACTTGTTATTAAGAGTCCGTTTGGTTTAGCTGAAAAAAATGATTTTTAAACATAAGTGCTTAAAGCACTTTTTAAAATGCTGAAACTTATTTTATAAATAAGCAGTTATATGTTTGGATAAAAGTACTGAAGCTGAAAAAAAGTTATTGATGTGTTTGGTATATAACTGCTGTTAAGCTCTTATTTTTTGTCAAATGACTGAAATGCCCCTAAAGTTGTAAACATTATAAAAAGTGAATTACTATGAT
>JACEIK010002008.1:170903-181124 GCA_018107945.1 Datura stramonium
ATTTGCCCTTCAATAAAATGTTATTTTAATAATATTTTGGTACAGAAAAATAAATGTACAGAAAAATAATAATTAACAAAAAATAGAAAATAAATATGGTACATTGAATGGTCAGCTCTAGAAACCTTTTGGTTTTCTTAAGAAAAATATATATAATTTAAGAACAATTTATTTAGTTGGAGTAATTAATTATAATGATTGTCAATTTTTATTACATTCAATTGCAACCTTCAACTTGTAAAGAGTGAATCAATTATTATTCAAACAAAATGGCCGTAATATTAATAAATTAATTATCTCATAAATATCAAAGAAAAAAATAACAGATATATCATTTCAAAATTCAAATTAAGAGGTAATAACAAATAAAAAAATTGAAAAAATTAATGAAGAGGAAAGACCAAAGGTTGCATTTTCTTTAATAAATGTAGACATAAAAATTTTTTAATTAAAAATCAGTTTATTTTTTCTTTAAAACTTTCTGCATATATATATGATCTGATCACCATTTACAATTAAAAGAGAATAGATCAGGACATCTAACACACTAAAAGGTTCTTTCTTTTATATTTATTTTTTTTGTATATATTGTTTGTTATTTTATTTGAGTAGCATAACTATTATTCTGCAAAGATTTTTATTTGTATAGCATTATATGTCTCTCTCAAGTTTTAATTCTTTTTATTAAATTTTGTGCTATGTTATTTAGCCTTGTAATTTAAAATAGATTGTATCGGTTTTATTTATCTGTGATTATTTAATACTCAGTGGTGTTGATGCTTATTCAAGTTTCAATTCTTTTATTAGGTTTATGCTATCTAATTTGTTTAGCGTCAAATTTTTCTTCTAAGAGGATTTTCAGGGGTATTGGTTAATTTTTGTGTCATTATGTTAGTATGTTGTGCTTTTGAATAATTTTCTGAAGTCTAATTTTTATTTTTCTGTGCAAATTTATTCGTTCATCTTTGAATTTTGCAACTATCAAAAGTTTGAAACTATGCCTACATTTGTATTGCCTTCTTCTATTCTTGAGTAGCGATTTTCTTTGAATTTCTTAGATTATAGATAAATTTGTTAAAATTCTTTTTTCTTATTTTTTACAATTAAATTTAAATTTTAAAGATTGAAGAATTAGTGATTGTACCAATTACAATTTATTCTCTCTAAAGTATCAAAGAATTAGTGTTTCTTTCTTTACATAAGAAATTTTTATATTGAAAGATTGAATTGTTATTCGTGATAATGTCAATTGTTACTGCGACAGTGTTAATATAGTTGAATCACACACCATAGTAAATAAAAAATTTACTGGTCCTAATGATTTTATTATTTGACCTGATCGGTTGGGCCATCCTAGTTCTAATATGATGCGCAAAATAATTGAGAATTCACATGGGCATACATTAAAGAACTAGAAGATTATTCAATTTAAGGAATTTTCTTGTGCTGCTTGTTCCCAAGGAAAATTTGGTTATTAAACCATCAACAACAAAAGTTGGGATTGAATCCCCTGCATTACTAGAACATATACAGGGTGATATATGTAGGTCCATTTATCCTTTACGTGGACCATTCAAGTATTATATGGTCTTGATAGATGCATCTACAAGGTGGTCACATGTATGCTTATTATCAACTTATAATATGACATTTGCGAGGTTATTGGCCTAAATAATAAGATTCAGAGCACAATTTCTAGATTATGCAATTAAGACAATTCATCTTGATAATGTCGGTGAGTTTACATCTCAGGCTTTTAATGTTTATTGTATGGCAATTGACATAACAATTGAGCATCACGTGACTCGTGTTTATATTCAGAATAGTCTGGCAGAATCATTCTTTAAGAGACTCCAGTTGGTAGCTAGACCATTGCTTATGAAAATCAAACTTCCCCTTTCAATACGGGGACATGCCATTTTGCATGCAGCAGCTCTTGTGCGCGTAAGACCAACAAGTTATCATAAAAATTCCCCATTGCAATTGGCTTTTGGTCAGGAGCCAAATATTTTTCATCTTAAAATTTTTAATTGTGCGGTATATATTCCAATTGCTCCACCTAAATACATAAAGATGGGTCCTCAACGAAGGTTGAAAATATATGTTGGTTATGAATCTCTGTCTATTATAAAAAATCTGAAACCCATGATGGAAGACTTGTTTAAGGCCAAAATTGCTTATTGTTACTTTGATGAGTTAGTTTTTTCAACATTAGGGGGAGAAAATAATAAGAAAGAAAAGGAGATAGATGGAGTACGTTATCACTGTCTCAATTTGGATCCTAGCATAAATCAGTGCGAACAAGAGGTTCAAAAGATCATTTATTTACAAAATATTGCAAATCAATTAGCAGATGCGTTTACTAATCTTCCAAGGGTTACTAAATCGCATGTTCTAGCTGTGAATGCTCTAAGTCGATTTGAGGCAAACCTGGCTGTGCAAATGAGTCTAAAACACACATGAAGCGTGGTAGACCTATTGGTTCAAAAGATAAAATTTCTCGAAAAAGGAAAGGAACAAATGATCAAGCTGATCAAAGGGACGAAGTTACTCATGAAGAGCCCGAGTCATAATAACTAATAAGACCTTCAGAAAAATCCCAAGTTCCTAAAAAAGATAATAATGAAGAAATTTCAATTCGTTATATTTTCACAGAAAAGAGATGGAATCGAAATGATGTTATATTGATAAATTCCTTTGTATATATATTGCCATCAAAGTTATGCAAGAAGATGAGAATCTTAAACTGAAGCCTATAGATGAATGTAGAAGGACGAGCAGTTGATCGAAATGGAAAGTTGCAATTGAAGCAGAATTAGCTTCACTTGAAAAATATAAAGTTTTTGGATCTATAGTGCCAACACCTGAAGGTGTAAAGCCACTTGGATACAAATGGGTCTTTGTGCGAAAACGTAATAAGAAAAATGAAGTCGTTAGATATAAAGCACGACTTGTGGCAATGACTTAGTGTTGATTATATGGAGACATATTCTCCTGTAGTGGATGCAATCACTTTCATATATTTGATAAATCTGGCGGTGCATGAAAAACTTGACATGCGCTTGATGGATGTTTTCACAACCTATTTATATGATTCACTAGACAATGAAATTTTTATGAAAATTCCTGAAGCATACAAAGGCTCTCGAGAAACTTGTTCAATAAAGCTTCACAAATCCTTATATTGATTGAAACAATCAAGAAGAATGTGGTACAATCGCCTTAGCGAGTATTTGCTAAAAGAAGGGTACAAAAATGGTTCTATCTGCCTTTGTGTTTTTGTTAGAAGGTCTGGACTAAATTTGTCCTCATAGCTGTTTATGTCGATGATTTGAATATCATTGCAACTCCTAAATAACTTTCAAAGGCAAAGAATATTTGAAGAAGGAGTTTAGTTGTTTATGTCGATGATTTGAATATCACTGCAACGCCTGAAGAACTTTCAAAAGCAGTAGAATATTTGAAGAAAGAGTTTGAAATGAATGATCTTGGGAAGATAAAATTTTGTCTTGGCCTACAAATTGATTATTTAAAAAATAAAATATTTGTCCATCAGTCTACATCCATCGAAAAGATACTAAAGCAGTTTTACATGAATATGACACATCCATTAAGCACTCCGATATTGTGAGATCACTTGATATCAATAAGGATCTAATTTGACCTCAGGAGGAAGATGGGGAACTCCTTCGTGATGAAACTCCATATCTTAATGCAATTGGGACACTGATATATCTTTCTAATAATACGAGACCAGATATAGGTTTTGCAATGAGCTTATTATCAAGATTCAATTCCTCACCAACAAAAAGACACTGGAGCAGTGTTAAGCATGTTTTCATATACCTCAGAAGAACTATTGATATTGGATTAATTTTATTCTAATAATTCCAATTCACAAATAATTGGTTAAGCAGATGTAGGCTATTTGTCTGATCCACATAAAGCTCGATCTCAAATAGGTTATCTATTTACCTGTGGAGATACAGCTATATCTTCAAATCATGTTGAGATAATAGTCATTCATGAAGTCCGCCGAGAGTGTGCATAGTTGAGATCAATGACTCAACATGTTTTGCAATTATGTGGTATTTCTTTGAAAACAAAAGTCCCAATAGTATTGTATGAAGACAATACTGTCTGCATAGCTCAATCGAAGGGAGAATACATCAAAGGAGACCAAACAAAACATATTTCACTGAAAAAATTTTCACACATGATCTTCAACAAAATGGTGAGATAAATGTTCAACGAATCCGTTCGAGTGATAATCTTGCAGATTTATTCACTAAGGAATTGCCAACATTAACACTAGAGAAACTGATTCATCAGGGGGATTGAAATACGCGTTATACTCTTTTCCCCTTAACCAAGGTTTTATCCCAATTGAATTTTTCTGGTAAAGTTTTTAATGAGATAGCATTGACGGCATATTAAAGATGTGTGTACTCTTTTCCCTTCACTAGAGAACTTTTCACCAAAGTGTTTTTTCCTAGTAAGATTTTAACGAGACACATTATCTATAAACATCCGAGGGGCAGTGTTATGAATCCATTGAATTGTGTGGACCTTTCATGCAATGAAGTCTTCAAAATGCATGTACCTTATTATTGTATTTATTTAATATTTGTAATCTTTGGGTGATTTGTCATCCTATAAATTGGGATGTTGTTCACCTTTGAAGAACACACTTGAAAAGAAGAAAACTCCTCTCCCTTTTCTACATCTTTTGTCTAAGATATCTTGTTTTTATATTATTTCATTTGCTATTAATTTACAACACTCCTCACCAATGTTAAAAATGTTTCTCTGTCTGTTTAACATTCTAAGTAAGAATTTATTTGGCACGAGGGATAAGGAATAATAATCTCAAAATAAAATATAGAATTTATTTTATCTAACATTTAGTTAGAGGTATTAATTAATCTCAAAATTATTTAATAAATTATTACATATATATAGTGAAATAACTAATATCATAAAATAACTTTATCTATCATATTCCTCGTACCAAACAACCCCTTAAAACTACTACTATGGATGATATTTGACATTTGCCAAGGAAAGAGACAAAAAAAATAAAAGCTGCAATCATCGCGTAAAAATTTTGGAAGGGCCCCACTGTTTTGGATAAGTCGCTTAAAAGAACTACAAATAAGTAAATGTGCTATGGTATTGCATCTAGTACAAAAGAATCAAAACAAATAACTTTCAATTATACCAAAAATGCCCCTTGATTGGCAAGCAGCCATGTCAACGAAGAGCTGGTTGAAGCCTCTTCTATATGGTATATGTAATTAACCAAACTCACGCTGTGTCTCTCTTATGCTTACCTCTAAATCTATGATTTAATTATTTGCCTGACACCCTCAGCCAAGTAAACCTTTAACCATCTGGTGTCACTCGAAAACATGATGAGACGTTGCTGCTACAACTATACTTGTAGCATCTTCACTCTTCACAGATACTAAACTAAGAATCAAGAATTTACTCCTTCTACCTCAATTATCAATACTTCTGATCTAAAATGGCCTGTTGAATAAGAGGCATGCTAATTAAGTGAAATTAGCTTAGCATTGTCTATTAAAGCTAGTCGATCGGTATCTTCTTCTTAGCCCGTAATTTCATTTTTCAGCTAATAACAGATTGTATATCTCATTGCTCTACTACTACTCTTGATTTGACTGAGCTACCATAGCTGTTGTTGTTTGTGATTATTGCTTAAGCATATCACACTGATTAACTGCTCAACCAAATCTTCTCAATCTCTTCTTGTTTTGTGTAATTGCTTCTCTGTATTAGCATGGATTAATGGCCAATGCTGAAGGAACAAGTTTCTATACAGTGATGACCACAATGATCCTCTTTTATCTCTTTTCAATTAATTGGTTCAAATAGTTATGTTGTGTGGAATCCATCCTATGAGAACGAGTTTGATAAGGTGAATGCAACTTTTAGCTCGAAAGGAGTTTCGTCTCTGCCTAGTTATTTGAGTGGAAAGATGCAGGGTGGACTCAAACAGAGGCACCCATTGTGGCGAGAAGAGTGCATAATGTGAATTGTGTCATTTCAAGGGACAAACATAAATATAATTGTTACAAATCTTTAAATGAATGGGTTTGGAAGTCAATCAAGCAATTTGATTTATGCAAAGCATAGTCTCTACTGTTTATGCCATTCACAATTACCATCCACTTGAACTAAATAAACTCTTTATAAACTGCAGATGCAGTATTTTAAAAACATATTGAAGTTGAGAACCAACAAACTCATAAATACATATATTGTTATGTACAATATTGAAACATTACCATTGATGTCTAATTCAGAACTACAAACGACGTACAAACTGCACTGTCTAAGATATAGATATATATAGTGAAAAAGACACAATATTCATTTTTACAGAGTAGGGAGTCTGACTAGATTTCACTGAATACGTACTTGAGGTTCCTTTTGGTATAATATGCCTACAATAAGGTTTAGTCTCTTTATTTTGTTTTTTTGTCGCGTTGGGGGCGAGGAGGAGATTGGAATACATTTCTTGCTTCGACAAGGAACTGGATAAATGTTAATGCTATTCATGGAACAAAACTTCAATAAATTTTCAGCTTAATCTGACCCCATGTTTACTGGGGGAGCTCTGTGATATGCTGGTATTGTTGTTGGGAAGAACATTTGCCGGATCCCTTCTGCCTTTATGATGGGAAATATGATGCCTGATGCAGCCTGAAAAAGAAACAAGAGCATACACGCCAAAATGGTCAAGACTTATTAACAAGGTGTGTATACTGGAATGCAGGAATTGCAATTCAAACGAAGCTCAATATAGCACATAGAGTCAATGAAGAAAAAGTTTGAATGCTGCGTTTAAGATACACACCGAGATTAATCTAGCTCCGATCCACAACCTCTTTGGAGAAGGAAAAGGTACAAGTAAACGACCAACTCCATAAATGGCCACTGCAAAGAAATGGAGCACCAAACTTAGCGGGGAAGGATTAAGACCAGAGAGTAGAGCTATGGGTCCAGTTGAACAAGTGCCTCCCAGGCTCAAATAGTCAAAACATGCTTCTCTCATCTCCTTCCTTGCTTGATCAGGAGAAGCACAGAACACCTTATACAGAGCTCCAGCCAAAGTATTTATTGTGGAAGCCACTGGCTGCAAACAGAGATCAATACAAGAATGAGTAACAGGCTAATAAAGTCAGAAAAAGTCCTTTTCTTCAATCCAGAATTCTAGTTCTATTTGTTTGTATTCTTTTAGAGGGAATAGCTCTAAATAGTGATGTACTTTCAGACATTAATTCCACTTCAAATAACATATGATTTTTCTGTGTAGATTGGAGAAGCTTTCAGGTTAAAAATATCATATGTCATGTTAAATTGCTAGAAAGCAGGCTCTCCCTATACTTGATCAAGAAGTTGAAATAAGCCGCAACACATATTACAAATCAATCAGAACTGATGATAGAGTAAACCAGACAACATAGTCTTAGCTTTACCTTGCGCAAAGTATAAAAGGACTCAAGATATTTACACAACTCATCTGCATCATTCAGGTCTTGCATTGGCATAAGAAGATTCCTTAACACTGCAATATCTGAAAGTGCAACTGTCATCCCCCCACCAGTTAAAGGATGGCGCATGTTGAAAGAATCACCTAGCAACAGAGCTCCAGGTGTAGGATAGGGAGCAGCTGGCATGCTCCTGTTTGGCATAGTTCTAATATGCCCCTTATCAATTGCAGATAGAAACGCATCACGTAGCTCAGGTGGGACCTGAATAAATGTATAGATACAATCACGGAAGCACGTTGGGAGGAGCAAATTTGTATCTTCAGGAACAGGCAGTTGTGTGTGAGGTAGAAAAAACAAGTACAGGCTGTTTTTGACCAGGCTGCAATATCTATTCTAATGTTTAAAAAAATTAGAACCACGAAGGGAAGCTATAGGCACCTGGGGAGCCACCATAGTCTTCAAATAATTTGCCATATCACCATTAGCAAGAGAAGGCAGCTTTTGACCAGGTACATCAACCAAGCAGCGAATTTCTGTGCTACTGATAGGATAAAATAAGATGGGTGAAGGATCTGCCAGAATAACATGTCCATGGTTTGGGTATGGAAGTCGATCATTCTCCAATTCCAATACCAAACCAACAAAGCAAGATGGAATATCAACCTGAAAATGTCAATAGATAATCACACTTGCAATGATTTCAAGATCTAAATAATGCGAAACTCAGCCAGGTGTCATATATCACCAGGCGTATGAAGGCATACTGTTTACTTGACCTGATGCATGCATGATACTAAAGAAACAAGCCAACACATGTTTAGTGGTATTAGTGTCACCTTAGGGTCACAAAGAGAGCGTCGCAAGTTTGAAAAGCACCCATCACAAACTACTGTAAGAGGAGCATGTGCTTTAAGTTCTTGACCAGCCTTCGTTTTGTACTGAACACCCGTAATGGATCCATTTTCTTCAATCAGAGATGTTACTGTGCCTTGCTCCAATCGTATACTGTACATAGCCAGTTGATTATTTACAACTATGTTAAGCAGAAGGATAATACAATTACAACACTGCATCAATTACTAAAAGCATGAAATGTGTCAAGAACAGTTCATTTTATTAATAAAGAAAGAATAATATGATGTGTATATACTGTGTGGGAAAGCTCAGGAAAGCTCACTTGGGAAGAGTAGCTGCTTTTTCTCTCATCTTTTGTATGAAACGCCCATTGTGGAAGCTTCTCCCAGCCACATCCGAATGGAAATTTTCCAAGGGATAGGAAACGTTTGTGCTCTTCCCATCCTTGAAAAGAGCATATCCAACCACCCGCTGGGCATCAATATCCTCAACACAATCTGCATCCCAGTGGCAAAAGTAAAGAGCACAAAAATTATGCAAACTTAGTACAGTACATCGAAAAGTGAATTATATGTCCTAATTCAGTTAAAACTAGAACTTATTTCATATTCTATAGTAAAATATATATTGCGCTTACCAGCTCTACCAAAAAATGATCAATTGTAAGCTCTTATTTTTTATTTTTTATTTTAAAAGACAAACCTTCAAGGCCCAACTCAATCAATTTAAGATAACCCCCAGGCTGTAGTAACTCGCCGACAATCCGGTCAGGCTCTGTCAAATCCCTTTCAATGACGTGAACTTTTCGCCCTTCCTGCAGCAATGGCCAAAAATAAATGTTTAGGGGCTACAGGAAGATCAGGACAATTGGTTAAAGCTCACAAGACAAAGATTTTCTTGTCTCCTGCTCGGAGACACAAGTTTTACGAATCAAAAGCCAAATTTTCCATGACAGCTAGAGACTCCTAGTTTCTTACTATAGGCCGTTAAAGATCACAACTTACCATCATTATAAGAAATTGACAGAGCAATATCACGAAATGTTGGACCTTTTTGGCTTCCCAAGATTCAAACTAACTGGATTTAGACCAACATCTTTGAATACGAGAAGAATTGCAACTTAAAGTACTTTTCATATTGAAAAGAAAACAAAATTTTCATTCATCCCTCTTTCTAAACAAAACAATAACACCTCGCCAATAAGGGAATTTTATTTTCTTATAGAAAACTGGAAATAGAAATACGAAAACAGTAGGTAGAAACAGGGAACAGACCTTGCCAAGGGTGTGAGCAAGAGCAGCACCGGCAACCCCAGCTCCAACGATTATGACATCCGTGTCGGTCCCTTTCTCCGATACACCATCACCTTTGTTCAAATTGCTAGGAATTACGCTGTGGGTGTTGCAATTTTGGCTAGATTTAGGGTCCTTTTTCTTGTTATTGGGGGTTCTTGGCCGCAAAATATAAAGAAGAAGGAACCCCAATAGAGAAACAACGAAAGTGGGAACGATATATTTATCCATCACGAAATTCACCATTTTCTCGTCCTGAATACTGTTAGATATGAAATCAAGCTGCCTATTTCGCAAAGATTCGGAGAAAGAGACCAATCGTAACTTTTTCCTTGTATATGAAGCAGAGGCCTGAGAGAATGGTGATTTCGGTGGTGGTGGTGGTGGTGGAGGAGGAGACGCAGGAAAATTGTGTTTGGAGAAGAAGAGGGAGAAAGAAAGGTGGTTGTTGGTATTTATAAGCAGCATCGAAATCGGGACTTGGGATCCAATTGGACCGTTTGGTTTATAGGTGGAAATTGCGAGAACAGCAAACAAACACAAGAAGAGACAAT
>JACEIK010002009.1:0-36512 GCA_018107945.1 Datura stramonium
CGAAAGTCCCTAATCGTTTCCCCGTAAACCACAACATAATTGATTGCCCGCGACTAGAAAATTAAACTCCTCGCTCACAATGATGCAGTGGGGCTAGATTTCCGTGTTTATAGGCTCGAAAGATCATGAACATGCAATTCTAATTATGTGAAATAACAATTGATAGTTCCATGCTATTTCCATTGCAAATCGTAGGATCGCATGATTATCTGGTTTTAACTCTATGTTGCTCCTAGAGTAATTTCACAATATTTCGTTGACCAAACTTAGACTTAATTAATCTTAATCGAGAATGTTTATAACCAACACTTTAGGTATTTAAGATCACACTAGAAATGGATAGTTAAAGGAATGGGTCCAGTCCCTGTGGGTTCGACAATCCGATTCTTAAAAAGAGCCACTATATTACTTGCACGACCCGTACACTTGCGGACCTTTCGATGTAAAGAGTTGTCATCCCCTCTGCCTAATCGACCTGTGGCGCCAGGGCACCCGGCGCCGCTCCTGACCTCATTGCCCGGACCCACATTGGCTCTGTTATTCTGGTGCTTGGCGCGTTGAGTGGCCATCATTTGTGCCAACATAACCACTGCTGCGAACTTCCTGGTACATTGGTGTAGGGATAGGAGCTACCGGAGGCGATGTAAATTGCCAAACGGCTCTGATGTCACGGGGAGGCTAGCGAGAGAGTGTGATGATGCCTCTATATCGCCTCGGATCGGGCGACTACGAATGAAGTTGAGCATCTGCTGAGTGCCTTCTCCTAGCTGCTTTGTATCCAACCTTCTACACAGCCAGCGGGGTAGCCATTTGATGCTGCCATTTTTTATCTGTAGACAAAGAATGTGATAAGTTTTAGGGACTCAACCCTATACTATACCGCTCTATGCTTTGGCCCGAATGAGAAGGAAGAGTAACCATCCTATCATGCCGCCATGACCTCCCTTCCTATAGAATGTGGTGCACAACATCCATGAACAAGACTACTTAGTACACGGCTTGCAAACTCACAGGACATGACACACTCACGATACCAAGTTTGTCACGCCCCGCCTTAGAGAGTATGACTGGCACCTGGTGTCTATTAGGACACAGTTGCTGGCTAGTGAGCCTAAGCATATGGTGCCTAGGCGGCTCTATCTCGAGATTCCTGGAATCGACGGGCTATATAGCATTTGTAAATACAGCCTGCAGCCATTGGGCCTACCCACCACTGTATAAAACCCCGGCTAACGAGATCCTACATCTCATAGGGAAACCTATACGGGCCGACAAGGCCACCATCTTTATCTAGTTATACGCAACTCCAGCATAAAGAATACTATATATCTACGTGGCTGCGGCAAGGTCACCACTGCACTATAAGATTATGGCCCCACAAGGCCAACACAATCAACAATCTAAACAATAAACAAAACACATGGCCTCACCCGGCCGGCACAACTAACCATAGGGAGATATATATATACAATCGGCAAGCCTCTATGAGTACGTAAAATGGTCGGGACGGGGCCCGACCTACCCATCTTGTACAAAAAGAAGAAAATGGACCTCTAGGCGTCTAGCTCGGGATGACGAGGAGGCGATCACTCAATAAGGCCCAGGTGAGATCACGAGGGATCGGCTCCTCGTCTGAGTACACACGGGCAAGTACGATTACCCCAAACGGACGTCGATACCCTTTGGTGCAGTATGAAAAGAAAGCGATACATCGAATATAAACAACATAAGTAGAAGCTTTGAAAAGCTGGAAATAGCTGGATGAAGAGCTATTGTAATTTGAATCAAACTTTTTGTACTAATGAGGTAGGAGCATACTTGTGACATGGCGACCTGCTTGTCTATTAAGCTCATATATAACATATAAATACATATATATAACAAGAACCAATACATTACATGCAGTGGAAGGTGCCAACCAATCAAACAATCTAATATACCTACAGGTCAAAACCATCCAAAATAGTCACTCCACTCATCTACTAACTCGACCTCTGACCTGGGTCTCCATTTCGAGCTATGACCTCCCGATATAAATAGCGTATGCGAGTCCGGAGGACTCTTGTCTTTAACCTCTATCACCTATGCTTTATGCTTCATGTCTATGTGAAATCTGTTCCCTAGGCGCAAGCGCACAGAGATGCATTGTCTTGCTGGTGATCGGCTGATATGAGGAAGCTTCATCCCATCTTCGTCCCTCTCTGTGGACAGCATGCCACTCCTTGGAGTGACGTATACCCACCCGCTCGAGTGGGTGACCGAGTTACCAACGGGACGCTCAAGGGTGCCCTCATGACACAATCATGTCTCAACAATCAATAATCACATATATAGCAAGCATGTTTCTGCATTGAAAATGGAATACATGTGCAGTTTCTTATTCTGAACTCTTTACATGTTATGCGATTCTCATCTTGCTTTATGCGAATCGAGATCTTATCGAGCGCCTTGGCTATCATGGCAGAATACTATACGGCCTTATGGCTATGCATGGCAATGCTATACGTTGTATCGCTATCTGTAGCCAAGATACTATCGACTATATGGCTATCACCTTGTAGATACTATACGGCGCCTTGGCTATCTTGTAGCCAAGATACTATCTGATTTACTTTACTAGCTTTTTATTGAATATATGTCATATTTTTACATAAAAACGCCTTTGCTAAATGCATATGACTATACTTGATTAAAATAATGTCTAGCCATTTGGCTACTTCCTGCTTTGGTGAATATGATATAACAACGCAAAACTGAGTTCTTGAATTCACATAAAACTTCAATATTCGACTCAGGAATTCTATTTCGGAGTTCTTGATATGCTAGGCTAGAGTTACTAACTATGCTGAAGACGCTTTACATACCTTCGCTTTGGATTCTCCGACTATCGGGCGAAGCTCGATCAACTCTCAGCTATTCTCCCAACCGCATTCACATATCACATCAATTAAAACATAAATACACTAAAATTCAGGAGGAAACATCACTTTAGGTATATTTATATTAGCTTTATTATCGAAAAATGATCAAAAACTTGCTATTTCTCGAAGTCGGAATGGGAAATATTCACTTTAAGGCTAGGAGTACATTGACACTAATTTAGAACAATTCCCTTACCTTAACAGCTCGGTAGCGCGATGATTTGTCGGCGAATTTCGCGAGAAACTAAATCCATTAGGAATGCTCCTGGCACTAAATACACCATTATCGGGGATTGGTGAGTGGACCGCATTTGGCGGTGTAATCAATCGAAAATTATCATAGGAACTAAATCCCTCATCTGTTTCTCGCGACTTTTATTGAGTATGAGATATTAATGAAATAAGCCAGTTGGAGGCTTTACATACTTGAGCACAGGCCCGAGGGCCAATGTGTCATGGAGCCAGGAGGCTCCCCTCCGTGACACGTTGCCATCGCGGAGGGCTGCCGGCCTCCTTCCGCAATGGTTTGGCCAGTTTCTTGTCGGTCTTTCTGAGCTTTTCCTAGCATGTATGGCATTCAGAAACTCTTAGCCAACATGCGAATAGGCCATCTATATGTAGAAAATTTTACGGGGTGTAACAATATCATAACGTAAGGAATCACTAGATATACACGCCAAAAATTTGAGTACTACATACGCTGAAAGCCTCACGCATATGATAGGTTGATGGGACAACACCCCCAACTAACCTAGCCAGAAATCTTTGAAACATAAAATAACATAAATGTCTAGTTAAAAAGGCCCTCGGAACATTAGGACTCACCAGCCAAGCTGATAGCGAACTCTGAGAGGATCTATATATGACGATGAGCCTAAGAGTCGGGTCCTATATCATGAAACGATACAGCATAGAAAGTATGCGATCGGTACGTAAAATGTGCCCAGTATGCAAGGTAAGTAAAGCGGACATTAAAAGGTGTAAATACTCATAAAACATCATGAGAGTAGGATATCATGCTCCTTGCATAAATATCATAACATAACGTAAGGCTCAAGGTTTTCAAATCATTTTATAAAACATTCATAATCATAAGCATGAGAGGAAAGTGATAATGAACATAACCCGAGCCAATATATAATCATAATCATACATAAATCATGAGAGCAGTGGGGAATTCTCTTAATCAACATACCCCAGGCACACATGGAGTCCGACTTGTAAACCTAGTCGGAAGGCCGTTCTTACCTTGCCGAGGTAGAACCATAAGAAGTGTGATATCACTATGAAAAGGGCGAATTAGGCGGGGAAAGTCACAAAGGAGGTCCCAACATACCTATAGTGGCACATAGTTCACGAGATCCGAGGCAGAACCTAGGCCCTAAACCTACTCGGTGTTCGATACTACTCCCAAAACATATATAGTACTCCTTGGTATAACATGCATGAATTTATGGTCTAGTTAAATAATGATAATCATAAACATATGTGTACATACGTGAACTAGCCATGACATAAGGCTTGTGAGTCGGCCTAAAAAGCAAATTCAGATCATAGGTTTCATGCATACTCATAGGTCATACATATAACTTGAAAATCATTAAATCATGATAAGGTAATTGAATAAATCTATATTTCAAATCATAAATCATGTTGGATTTATAAATATTAACAATTGAGACGTAGAGCGTAAACCAATTCATCATAGATCATGCTTAAATAGGCTTAATTTAGTAGAAATCGAAATCAATAATTTTATAAGTTAAATATTTTAATAAAAATATGATCAAAATTCATAAAATATGATGTAAATCATAAATCATAACAACTCATTAGTATATCATTAGATTATCACAACAATTGAATTAAAATTCCATGAGATTATTGATAGATTTTCATAAATTAATAGAGGAAATGGGCATGAGTATGAACGGAAACACCCTCTCGTAGCCCTACATAACTGATGGAGGATAAATCTTACTTTTTCCTTGAATGTCAAAAGAATATTGAAACAACTTCAAGATTTCTAGCTTGATCACCCTCTCAAATCTCTTCTACTTTGCATGCATGGATGGAAAATGAATAATCTAAACTTAACCCCATAAAATGCAATTATTCATATCCCAAAATGTTGTAGTTTAGGTTTTAGAAACTTAGAAATTATGAAAAGGCCATTTACTAGATTCGTGAAAATAACTGTGCAAAATTTGGCCCTAGCAGGGACGACAACTCGTTGCTAGAGGGCATGACTCGTTACTCTGCACCGTTAAGTGCGGCGCCTCATCTATTCTCCGGGCTCGTGGTCACTTCACGATTCTTTATGGGTGACCACCCTCGTGAAGTACATTGCCAAATTTTCTTTTTCTCAACTTATTTTCCCTCTATGGCTGACCCGACGACTCGTGGGTCCTAAGCACAGTCGCAGTCTCGGTAGGGTCTCAACTCTTCGAGGACTCCTCTCAAAACCTGTCATCCCCCACGAGTCACTTGACGGCTCATGGGCTATCCTCATGATGCGTCTCGGGACTGGGTCTTAGTCTACGGCAACAATTTTCACATTTTCTCATTTCAACTCCACAGTCGACCTTTGGTCTTGGGGTATAACAAATAATAAGTATATCATTACGAAAATTACCACTAGGTTCATTAGGAAACCATGGTGCTGCTAACCCGAAGGAAAAACTATAATACTAAGATTCTAGCTCTGTAGGCGTCAAGATATGCCAAATGCGTAGACATAGCAATCGAGATGTAGGTATCATGAACATAAAGTTCTATCGCCAAGTTATTCATTATCTTGGCAAAATCAACAAAACATGATCAGCATCTAACCACAAGCCTAACAACATCAGTAGGATAGAAAAATATTAATAGTCAATCTAAGAGACAACAATTCGATGGATTACTCTTATACTGCTTCTAACAAAAGACAAAGAAGCTAACGTGCAAATCCCGACAGAAATACTTATACCAAACTATTAGTCCAACTTCCAGAAGCTAATCAACAACAAACAATATAGCTATAAATATTAGTGTGATAGATAACAAGTCGTATTAACGATATGATGAAGGAAACTTGCCGAAGGGAGTTTAGTCTTAACATGCCTAAATAGCGATTCTTTTTTGCTCAACACAAAAACCTAAGCTTCACCTTGATAGCTCACGCTATCTAGCCAGCAGGCCATATACAACTTTAAAAACGGTGCCTAATTCCAACCAGCTAACAACGGCCAAGTTCCAACAATTCAATTTTCTAATAAAAGCATAAAAGTCATGAATCATTACAAATAAAAGGTAGAAACCTCACCTTGATTCTTGCAGTGTTTATCAATGGAGGAAGTATATTTCTTTGTGCTCATCTCCAAATTAGGTGCCCACTTTGTTGTAAAGGATACGGGAACACACCTTTTTTTTTTGGTATCAAAGTTGTACATTGTGATAATGGCCCCTTTCTTAGTCAAGTGAAGTATGCTAAAGATATTCTTTATCGAACCATGAAGCACTATGCCAAGGAAATACACACTCCTCTATCACAAGAAAATGACTTTAGCTGCTTTGCTATAGGGTCTCTCTTGCTATGCCTCGAATTATAGAAATAGTTAGGTTCTTGAGTATCTCACTTTAACGCATTGCAATCTCAATCATCTGATTAATCTAGTTTGTCTATTTATGCAAGCTCCTACTACTATCTGTGGCAAGGCATCAAACATCTCCTTCATTACCTAGATGACTACGTTAATTTTGGTTTCGCATCATATCGGATCTTCGGAGGGCAATTATCATCTCGGCTGATTGGGTGATTTGTGCTCTGCGGTGCTCACAACGGGGCTTCGTGTCTTTGGGTGCTAAGCGCATTTCTTGGTCCTCTAAGAAGCAGCACAGTTGCAAAGTCTAGTGCAGAAGCTGAGTATCATGCTCTTGTGTTTCTTGCAACCAAGACCTTGATATTTCATCTGCTACAACACCTTGGGGTATGCTTTAATCACCTTCTGTGCTTTACTCTTTGACAACATTAGCGCCTTGTATCTCATAAGCAATCTGATACTTCATGCTCGTATAAAACATGTTGAATAGGACTTATCACTTTGTCCCGAGAAAAAGATTTTTGTTGGGTGATGGTTGCAAGTATGTTCCATCCTTGACACAAATCGCTCGCATTTTACAAAGGCCTTGCTGAAGCTTTCAATTTCTAAGGAGCAAGCTTGAAGTTATCTCCTTGCCAACGCCCAGCAGGGGATGATAGAGAGGACAATGTGAAGGAGGATGTGAGTAGCACAAATCCTTAACCTATAGGGATTAGTTACATAATTGAATAGGGTTTGTAGACTCTAATTCCTACTTTAACTAGATTAATAGAAGTATGGCTTTATATATTGAAGCCATTCCGTTAATTAGAAGACAAGGAGAAATCTTGAGTAGGTTCACTTTCTGATTTCTTCATTTATAGATCTTCTATAACAGTTACCTCAACAAGTTAAAGATCACAAACATGGATAAAAGGAGAATCCCTAGCTTTTGAGTTAGAATGAAGAAACACTATGAGTTGTCCTATAATGATGTTGTTTAACATTCTTCGTATTATTAGTGTGTCGAGTCCTTAATGACAATCAAAGGGAGCCCTTCCTTGATGAACATCTCTCATTTCCCTAAAATCTTACCTAGCACTAGTTGTAAAATATTGTTCTTAAATTCTAAAGACATGAGCCTGTCATTATTCTTCTACTTTTTTTAGGAGAGGTTAGGCTTCTCCCTTGCTTATGTATTTTGCTATGTCCTATTAATATACGTACAAGTTAAGGATCATTTCTTATTCCCTATCCACAGAAGGTATCTTTTGATCAAAACAAATATGAAATTCATTGTTAAAATGATCACTAAATTATCTAAAAAAAGTAGATATAATTTTTAGAACACTTATCTTTTGTTATCATTTAAAAAGTCATTTAAGCGGAAAGTAATATATTGGGCCTTTATTATACCGTGACTCCTATTTTTAAGAAAAAATGGAAACAATAGAACACTAAATTTAATCTATTTAACCAAAAATCTACTATTCGAATTCATACCACTATTAGGATCGAAAAGATCAAATGTCAAGCGGAAGCTAACCCAACAAAGCTCAAAAGGCTAAATAAGAAGATAAACAGAAATTATACACACAAGAACACAATAATTTAAACGTGGTTTAGTCAATCTCTACCTACATCCACAGGGAGGAGATGAATAATTCACTATATAAAAAGAGTACGGGATATCGAAAGAAGTAATCTCCACAAAATTCACTCTGAATAAAAAGAGGTTCACACAAGAATTACACTATGGCTTTGTGTCTCACAAATTCTCTCCCTAAACAAGACTCTCAAAGCCCTTATGACTATATTATGGATGCTACAAAGTTAGAAGGAAGGAACATAATTTATAGAATCACACCTTTTCTATGAAGCTTGATTAGTCAAATATGAAAATTTTTGTGTTTTCCTTTAGGAAAAAAAAATCCAATTATGATAAAAAAGTGAAGAAAAATATCCAACAACCGCTGCCCATAAAAGTTTCTTTTGTATGCTAAACAAATGCTGAACTAGTAGTTAATTAAAAGAAAAGAAATTCTTTGAAATTTATTTGGAATATGAGCATATCGAGAAAGGTACAAAGATAGTAATCTAGATATAAAGGTAAAAGGAATTTCAAAGCATCTATAACTTTATTCTCAGAATACATATATAATACATACATAAAAATTATTTTATATCACAAACGAAAGTCATAATCAAGTATTCAAAAGCACACTGCATACACCCATGCAGCAATATCTCTCATTTTTATTCAAACACTCAGCCCCCTAGAATTAAAACAGGAAAAAGGAGAATTAATTAAAACCTAGAACATTTAATAAATAATATGCATTGTTCTTTCTCAATAAACAAATTACTACTAATTAAGGGCACTTGGGCTATTGTGATCTTGGCTAGCATATGAGGCAAACTTCCTTGTTTTCCATAAGTTCCTGAGTGGAACACACTTGCATCTTGCACAACATGTCTTGCATGCCCTTGTGCTGCCTTCTTTCTTGACGACTTCTTGCATCTCCTTGCACATACATACCCATGATCTATAAAAAACAATTCATAATAATGTTTAGTATGTTACGTACTACTCGGAAAATATATACCAGTAGTCTAGTAATAAAAATGTTATATATCTCAACTTAAAGGATTCAAGATTCTGAGTCCAAAAATATTGGATCAAAGTATACTTAATATTTATTACTACTCTTATGATCAGGTTTTCTCTCTACTCACGCTCATATTCTAATATATGCTAAAGAGATTCACAGTTCCAGTCGACCAATTAAATCTCATGAATCCTTCGCCTATATTAAAGTTTTTTCTCTTTTAATCATATGTGATTAGGGCCTAAAGTACATGTCGTTATATATGTTATAAATAGAATTGAGATAACTAGCCAATACTTTTAAGTTAAATTAGTTCATGTAATAAAATTTTGTACAACTTACGGATCCTCTTAGTGGTGAAATTTTTTGTGAGGATCTCTTTCATTGCCTGCCTGTATCTGCATAATACAAAATATTACAAATCAAACAGTAGCATTGTTGGAAAAATAATTATTTTAATATCTCAAATAAAATTATTATTTTTCAATATTTATTTTCATTTCAAAAAGGCAATTGATACAATATTGAATAGTCTTAAAGGAATTTGTGCTGATTGATTTAGTTTTGTTGCATAACCTTCCTTTTGACCCATTTTAACATATTATAACTCCCTAGTTATACCCATTAATCTTCTTTACTTGTCATTAACATTTATAATTTGCCAAGCTGAAATTAATAATTATGTTAGTATTCTTTGACCATATAATTCAAATTATTCTCCCTATATATTATTGTCTTCTTCGTTTGAGACAAGACAAGAGAAATAATCTTCTTCCTACTTTTTGAGTTGTTGGATTTTCTATTAATGTAAATTGTTTGTCAGATTCCGGCTTCTAGTTTTATACTAGAAAGAGCATTGAATCCCAAGTACACCTACACGGGTAATGTGAGAACAGTATCACTCTGGCACGCCTTAAGCAACGAAATTTTCGTGATTCACAATATTTTCAACAATCTTAAGAATTTTCTTATGGATGCAGGAAAAGAAAAGTTTGTGTCATTGTTGCTTTCCCGTTGTGCTGCTGCTGCGTTCTCTCTGTTCCTAGACCAAATCATCCTATGTAATGTGTAGAATCTGAAAGTCCTTTCATGTAATGCACAAATTAGCCTTTGGACTATGCTAGAATTTCACTACCACCGCTACTTCCTTGACATCTTTCAAACTTGGAGGAGAAGAGAAATATGAACTTTTTAGTGCTGGCACATTCCCTAAAGTTCACGAAGCTGCAGAATTTTTAAGTGGCTTGACAATTTTGTAGTATTCACGTTTTAATGTTATTTATATTTCTATCATCATAAGGTATGCCGATATACTTATATATTTATTATTTTTTGAGAAATATAATTATATTAAAACCTTCAATATCAATAATAAAGTCTTTGAAAAAAGAATTGGAAAAGTTGACAATCTTGCTAATAAAAAACTAGTTTGGATGAAGCGAATGATATTGTTGTAATTCGATTCCCCAAGTGAATATTATGGACAGTGAGTGTGACTAGGTGATAGGCATATTTAATATAGCAGATAAAAATAATTCTATGGCTCCACCCAGTTAACGGAGGAGAAGCTTCACTTATCTTGAATGAAGAACTAATCAAGTTCTTGGAAAAGAAAAAAAATTCTCAAACTCACATCTAAAAGAATATTGACTGAGTGAGATTTCATGTTCCTTATTATTTAAATAATTTGGTTGATGTGTAATTATTAGAAAATTGTTAGAGAAAAAAAATACTTTTGAGAATTTTGAATTCTTTTAGTTAAGAACAATATATTTGTTGGCTATGAATATTATAACTATAATTTAGTTGTGCTAAATGTTTCTAAATGTGAATGAAAATGTTAGTAGGTTGCTTGATAATTTCTTTGATTTATTTAAATAAGATTAAAATTAGAAAAAACATAAAAATGTAAAATATTTTATTTTTTTTAGTTTTTTTATATTTTTTATCTTTATTATTAATTAAGATTGAATTTTTCCAAAATAAAATTTATTTGTACTTAGAATTTATTTGTGCTTAGTATTTTTTTAACTTATTCATTTCTTATTCAATTTTTGATAAAAATGCTATTTCCTTAAAATATTTATTGATGATGACTCGATTAATGACAAATTACATGCTTGATTGTCATATGATAATGTTTTGGAATTATTTAGCTTATCATCTATAACATGATAATTCTTATGAAATTGGTAAAAACATCTCCTTGATTGTAAATAATTTTCCTCATTAGATTGAAATATTTAGAGTATAGGTAACCTTGAAGTTTGTGTTACACGATTTCCGAAAAAAAAAAAAAAAGAAGATAATAACACTTATAGTTGTATATTTATCTCTTATATACTTACGATAAAGTGTACATATAAATTTTGTATTTATTAATATTTTTAATTTTTTTAATTTTTTTAATTTTTTTATATATATATATATATATATATATATATATATATATATATATATATGTAGTTTTGACTGGAAAATTTTTTGTTGAAAGTCATGGGTAATATGATTTTGAAATGAGGATATGAGAAAGAAAAGTGCAAGGATAATTTCATACTTATCTTGTTTATAGTAATTGTGAAATATATTATTATATTATTTCTTCTCTTGGTGTATTACTTGAAAGAACAGCGATAAAGTGCTAATATGAGTTAAAAGTTGTTGTACTAGGGAATATAATGATGCTAAGTGGATCTTAAAATCTATATGTAGTTATGCGTTTACCTTGATGGTGTGTAATAACATCAAATCAGCCAAGTAGAGCATAATTGGATCAATTATAAATTTTGAATTTTGTGGCTTTGGAGTTGAGATAGTGAGGCTAAGAAACTTCTTAGCAAGTATTGAGATAAATAACATCTATATGTTGTGGTTGCCAAGTAACATTAGCTGTAGTGAAAAAATAAATTCTCAATGGCAACAAAATACATATGTTTGAGACATAATGTAGTTAAGTGATTGTTAAGAGATAAAAATTATATTCATAAATTATGTGAATATAGTCAAAGTGAATTTGGCCAATCCTCTAACTAAATATTTGAGAAGAAAATTTATAAATGAAACTTCAACGGGAATGAGACTTTGTCAAGTTGTTTATCAAACATGATGGTAACCCAACCTATATGATTGGAGATCCCATGAAGTAGGTAATAACAAATCATTGTTTGATCTTATGCACTATAAAAATTATATATCTATGATCTATTGCTAATTGTGTATCTAATTGCAAAATCTGCAAGAAAATTGAGTTCGATTCTTAAACTCTTAATCATTATCATATCCTTTATAAATGGTGTATTGTTGTACAAAATATATTTGATGGGTGGACCTATATGAGTGTGTAGTGGTGTCACTTATATAAAATTATGAATGATTTCTAGAGCACTCATGAATGCGGAGACACGACCATGGCCTTTTAGCGCAAAGCTGCGATGCTGACAAAGATTGTATGCGGGTATAATGTATTAGAATAAGACTCTTAGCTTAACAAGAATTCTTGGTTCATAGAGTTCTAAGTTTCACCAGTTGTTCTGTAAGTTAAACCTTGTTTTATCTAGTTACGGTTCATAGTCTACAAGGACTCTAGATTCGATACATTATACTCATATATGAGAAAATCCTAGCAAAAACTTTATTTTATTCCTTAATATTCTTTTTGAGATACTAATCTCTTGACACGCGTTATGAGTGCTGAGTTATGTAGTATGTTTTATAAAATAATATAAATCTTATTAAGTTAAAAATTTTAATATATATTTATATATGACAGATTAAAGTACAAGTTTTGTTAGAATCAATTATGCCGGTGATTTATTTGTCAAAGTTAACATGATTATATATTTGAACCTACAAAGTCTGAATAATCAAACATATAAAAGTAAGAAAAACTTAACGTGCAAAAACTCAAATCCAATAAATTTTAACTATCACTTCAAATCAAATCATTTCACGAGAATATATAGCTCAATTTGATATACATATATAAAAATAACTCTTATGAGTTGTATGCCTCATAAGCCTCTATGTATTGATTGGGGGTGGATGAAATAACAAAAGAACACTATTTCACTCAAAATTAAGGACACTAAATAATAGGAGAGAAGTGTGCTAGAATAATTGTTCAAATTTAACTAAAAACAAAATATCTTTCGTTATTACCCCTATTTTCGTACTTGATATATAAATATACTATTCAGGCACTTCAAATTTTATTATTAAGCATAGTATATTTCTCATTATTGGTTGTAAACTTCTCGGGGAGCATATATAAGACTTAAAGATGAATTTATGGGAATTGGTAGCTTATGTGTGTGAACACGCACCCAATATATATATAGTTATAATACTTGATTGTGAACAAAGTTATCATTGGGATATTAACTTGAAATCGATATAGGAACTCATAAATTTCATATTACGAATCCTCTTGCTAATTAATTAAATAGTATGAAATATTTTTATTATTTTACAGATCTTTACTTCCTTTATCTTAAGTGATATCATAAAACATCAAGTACATATGTAGAACAAAAAAAAAATATTAGTTGGGTTGATTAGTTAATTATAAAATTATGATTGAAAACAATGTAAAACTTGAAAAACAGCAAACTATTGATATATAGTATGTTCCCTTGAAATTTTGATGAGTTACTTTAGACCTGAAAAATTATCGATTTATACATGGTTAGTAGTATAACTTTGATTACTCCACTCTCATCCGCACCAAGCGTGCACAAATGAACACTTGAAAATGCAATAAGTACTGACCGGACTAACTCATGAATATTTACTTTTAAATTTCATCCTTACTCCCGATATTCTCATAATTTGTTCTTCTCAATCTATTTATAATTATTAAAGTTTGCCCCATAATATTTAAGGTATCTGAACACACACATATGTACTATGGCCTCTAGGTGAAACTTGGAGCATAAAATATTTGAATAATTTACTACGGAAATTGTGCAAATAAAGAAGGTGTGAAAACTCGGTCTTATGTCAGAAAACTACAAAATTTAATTACTATCAAAAGTAAGAAAAAAATAGAATAACATGACTCACTCTTATGTAATTACCTTTTTATTTTAATTCTTTTTAACAAAGTATCCTTTTTTAGTTTTAACTCGTATGTCTACTTATCAAAATATATAAAATTTCAAATAGGGACAATTTCTATTTATACATAAACCCAAATAAAGATTAAAACAAAAATTAATATTTGAAGACTCGATAGAAAAAAAATAGAAATAAAATAAATATTGTAAATTAAAGTCTGATCATAGAGATTTAAAAATCTAATATAATGAAACAACATCGATAAAATTTTCAAAATCGGTACATGACCAACCAAATAATTTCACGAGCATAAAACACAACTAAAATTTAGTGAAGTATATTCAAGTTGAAATATTTTATTTGGATAAGTCAAATTAATTTCGTGTAATTTTCACCCATTAGAATTTAAAGAAGGTGGAACAAAGAGTTAATAGAGAAGATCAAGGTGATGAGAAAATGTAGGAATTTAATTTTTTAAAGAAGGTAACTAAACAATGACAACTCTTTCGGGAGAAAAATCATATAACTTCTCTTTCTTGGCTACCGAATTTTGATAAATAAATAAATAAATAGGGTATTTAAAGAATAAAGTGATTGTGCATTGTCAATCACATCTTTAATCGAGAAATTCTCTCCTCAACTAATTATTTTGAGAGAAATAAAGTATGAGATAAAGTTAGAAAAAATGTTAAACATTCTATATAACCTTTTAGAGTGTCTTTGGTAGGGAGGAAGGCATTTTCAGAAAAAATTTTCAATTTTTTCATATTCAGTTAGATCAAATATTTTAAAGTTTTCTTGAGGAAATAAGTTCCTTAAAAATGAAAAAATGACTTATAGTGAAAATAAGAAAAATAACTTTCATAAGTGGCATTTCACATTGATTATATCTTTTCCACCCTTAATACACCTCATCTTCCACCCCATCTTCTATAGAGATGGTTTAGAATATATACAAATATTTCTAAAATAATAACAATAGAAGTATTTTCATATGCCAAATTATTAACTTTTAGAATTAATTTATTCATTCAAGAAAAGTAATCATATATATTATCTTCGTGATCTTAAGATAACTATCAATAATTAATCTATGTTTATTTCATGTTTTATAGCGAAATAATATTTCAAATCCTATATGCTATCGAATTGTAAATCCTCTAAACATTTTTATTTGATCAAAAAATAATATAAAAATATCTTCAAACATATGTCACTTTTAATCATGCATAAAATTCAAGATATACTGATATGAGAACATCAAATAATAATTATCTATCAAAATAATTGTATTTTTTTTATTTTATAAATCATAGAGGAGAAAAACTAAAGAATGAGGAAAAGTAGAACCCGATATATTAGCACTTTCTCCTTGATATATGACTGCAGTATTATTACCTTGACAATCAAAGTTAAAAGAAATATTATTAAGATAACAATGAAATGTTAAAAGTTATGACTTTTTACATGTTTGCGATGGTTAATGAATTGAAATACTTGTGCCTCTTTATTTTTTTCTGTTGTTTGCAAGGGTCGTGAATTTAATATAATTTTCATTATGAAATCCTCTTTTGCTCTCAGCATATTGTGAGATCTAGAGTTTTAATTTTATTATACTAAACATATCCTCTATCTAAAAGAAATTTGAGACCTCCTTTTTTCTTTGTACTTTTGTTTTCTAAAATAAGCATTTCTAATGCCCTTGAATTATTTGTATGGTGTTGTTGAGGTAAAACTTTAGAAGGTTTGATTAAGTATGAAGAATTTTGTGATAATTCACTTGAAGCTTTTAATTAGGTTATTTAGGACGATTAAGGTATTTTTATTATTTATAAAGAATTATTTAGGTATTTAACTTTTAAGTTAGGGAGTTCATGCTTTTAATATAATAGTATAGATGTGAAGTTGTTGAAAAAATAATTATTTTAATATATCATATAGAATTATTATTTTCTAATTTTTACTTTTTCATTTCAAGAGGCAATTGATGCAATATTGAATAGCCTTAAAGGTATTCATTATAGGGTCAATTTGGCTGTAGCATAACCTTTCTTTTAACTCATTTTAACAGATTACAGTTTTCTCTTTATACCCATTCATCTTTTTTATTTGTCATTAATATTTGTAACCTATGACACATTATAGAAATTAATTTGCCATTAGTATTCTTTGACCATATAATTCGAATTATTCTCCCTATATATTACTTAGTCTTCTTCTTTGAGACAAGACAAAAGAGAAAATAGATTTTTCTTCCATAGACGGGACAAGAGAAAAAATAATCTTCTTCCTACTTTTTGAGTTCTTTGAATTTTCTATCAATATAAGTTCTTTGTCAGATTCGGCTCCTAGTTTATACTAGAAGGTTTATTGAATCTGAGAAATACACCTAGACTGAGTGAAATATTTTAAAAGACAATTGCCATAGAAACGCCTCAAGCTATGAAATTTTCGTGATTCACAATATTTTCCAACAAGCATAATATAACAAATTTTTCCTTCTTTTATTTTCTCTTTCAACCAAAACAAGGTAATATTCTATAACCGCCGAACTTTCTCTATTTCAACTCTTTAAATTATATTTACATGTTTTGGAGTTTATTTAGTATTTCCTCTGTCCATTTTTACTTATCTAGTTTTAACTTTTTACATTTTATAATAAGCAATAAATAGAATGATAATTTTAGTGTACCATCTCTTGAATATTATAAATTCAATATTTTAAAAATATTTTTAATTTTTTTATCTTTTTTGATTTTTTTAATATTTTTAATTTATTAAATTATGTCTTAATTTTTTAAAATTGAATAAATAAAAAGTGGACATCTATTTTAATATAGTGGACAAGTAAAAGTAGATGGAGTGAGTTCATGGTTTTAAGGAACGGGCAATAATTTTATCATATGAATAATACCTGTGCAGCAGTATCTTCGGCATTGTTAATGGAAACAGCCTCTGCGAAAACCTAAATTTAGAAGTTTACGATTAGGAAAACTAATGAAAAATAATTAAATACTACTTATGTATTTGTGGAAGTGAAAACTGGCTAGCTACCTGTATGAGAATGGCAATGAGAAATAATGCGAAAACTGTGTTTTCTTGAGAGGAATGGAAGTGAAGTGAAAGGGCTGGCCCTATTATATAGGCATATTCAAGTGCAATTGGGCAAGGCATTTATTGAGCCTTTTGATAGTTGATCACATGAAGCTTTGGTTATAGCAATATCACAGGCTTTGGTGATTGAGTGCTCTTTATTTTTGGAAAACCTTTTTTGATCAATTTTTGAACTGTTGTTTGGAAGTTTCTCTCACTTTAATAATAACTTTTAGATTTAGTGTGAGCTACACAGCTGTGGATTCCTTTGCTGGATATATAGAAAATAAATGGTCCCTTTAACAAAAGGGCAATATGTAACACATCACACGGAGAGGAGAATGAAGAACTTTAAGTTATGCGTTCTACATTTTGTGACATAACAACTTATTGGTTCAGGTAGATTGTTTTTGTACATTTTAAGTGATTTTCTTATTATAAATACAAATTTTGGGCTAAACCATTGGATTTTGCAGGCGTAACTAATGTTGTAGATCCACTCGGCCCACGATCACACCGACCACTGTCAATCGAATTTGACAGGGTGTTTGTCATGAAACTTGCCTTACGCAAATCCACATGTAATGGGGAAAAGTTAGTAGTAGTCATAACGAAACATTCAACCGTTAA
Source organism: Datura stramonium (assembly GCA_018107945.1). Classification (NCBI taxonomy): domain Eukaryota; kingdom Viridiplantae; phylum Streptophyta; class Magnoliopsida; order Solanales; family Solanaceae; genus Datura; species Datura stramonium. The sequence continues at coordinate 17,872 of JACEIK010002009.1, forward strand.
GGTTTCCTTTGTAGAAATAACACTCAATAATCACTTTTGGCCATGTCTTTGGTAAGTAGCTGTCATCGTGGAGTTTTAAATTTAAATAGATGAAATTTCATAATTATGTCATGGAGTTTCACTTGTAAAATTTAAAACTCCATGACTAATAACTATTTTTGAATCACACGAGCAATTATGTCTTGAAATTTCACATATTAAAGTTGAAGCTTCGACAATGGCTGTTTTCAATCACATAAGCTAAAATATAGTGATTTGTGAATTTTCCCCGCATCTTTTGATGAATTAAATTCAAGGGCACAAGGCTCAAAATTTTGAGGTGGGCACAGAAAAGTCGGGCTAAAACAGAAGATACCTCCGCCATGACACCCAATTTTGTGAATAAGGAGGCAGCTAGCTGGGAAAGAGAAAGGGAGAGAGGATGCTTTGCCAGTTAACATGTGGCAATATCTTCTCAAAGGAAGAACGAGAAATTTAATGTGCATGCACGATTCTTTGTTGTTTAGTACAATTGCTAGCTGGCTATTTGTCATATAAGACCATTATTTTTATATATATATCTGTCCTCCATAATACAAGGCTCACAAGACGTGGAAAAAGAGAAGTCACTAGGCAAGAAGCACAAGAAATTAACAACAATGACAACAACAGCGAAAGGTAAAGGGAATATAGCAAACTTTTTAGGGTGCGTTCGTAGCGGTGTGGAGAAACATATTTTTGGAAGAATATTTTTATGTTTTTCATGTTTGATTGGTTGAGATTTTGAAATATATTTTCTCTAAAAAATAAATTGCTTGAAATGAGGAAAGTGACTTTTTAATGAAGTAGGAAAATAAGTTCTACAAATGACATTTCATATTTGATTGTAATAGGCCCCCATACTCCAACACATCTCATCTTCCGTACCCCCAACCCCATAGTCCCCATCCCCATCACCCTACTCGCTCTCTCGTAATATTTTTCTAGATTATATATATAATTTTAAAATAATATTTTTGAACAAATACCGAGATAAAAAATAAATAAGAAATTCATTTATTTTCATAAAAACTATTTCCTTAAACGCACCCTTAAAGAACTTTTCTGCTATTGGATTATGTTCACTCTCTCTATATATTTTATTACCATTGTTTTATAATTAAGCCTTTTAAAGAAATTCTCCAAGATGAATTATACAAACTTTTATCGAGTTACATGCTATATATGCGTAGCTACAAGTGATGAAGGGGTCAATTGCATGAATTCCCTTCATCGGCAAAGTATACCATGCAAATAGAAAAAAATAATTATATTTTTGAATATGTATAAAATTTTGAAATCCTTGACATATGGGATGCTACTAGTGAAGTGGAAAAGGTTTGTTCAAATATTATTTTGAATCCGAGTGGATTTGTACTTTTTTGTTTTGGTAATTTGTGGCTTGTATGCGTGCATCACTAATCAAGGGATGCAGTGTAATACCTTGAAGAAATTGTCTAAGACTAGACTCGGGAGTTGAAAGGGGTGTTCAATAGAAAAAATGAAAAATTATCTGGGATGACTTGTGGTACGAGTTGCGGGAGTTGCCAACGGATCGTAGGATCACTTGTGGGTAGTGGTTCTTTGAAAAAATTGGTAGCAGCAGGTCGATGTGGCTTCGAGGATGATAGTACGAATCGTGGAAGGAGTCATCGTTTGTTTGGATTGTTAGGATGGAAGGTACGTGTCTTGACATGATTCATGGTGAGGAACCACAGATCGTAGTAAGGACTCGTTAGTTGGGTCTAGGGTGACTGAGTTGGAAGCCACGGGTCAAGGTTTGACCCGTTGTGAGAGGCTCTTAGTTCTCACACCCACAAGAGGATCGAGAAATTATCCTAGTGGTGGTGACGGATGGGTCCAAGAGCCCGTGGGATGATGGTAGGAGTCTTTTGTGTGATCCGTGCTGCGACTCTGAAACTCAGGTTGAGGCGGTGGCAACGACGGAAGGAACCCACGAGTCGTAGGATGGAGGTACGACTCATGGTGTGAGTCGTGTCACTTGATAGTATAAATTTTCTCGAAGTTAGTCGGAAATTTTGTAATTCCTAAGCCCTAAGTTTCTAAATTATGTCATTTTAAGCCCTGAAAGAAGTGTATTAGGAGGGTTAAACCCATTCTAACCTATTCCCTCCCCATGCATGCAAGCAAGGGTTCCATTGAGGATTAAGCCTAGAAATCCTCCAATTCTCCTCGAAAACTCTTGGGCTTTCAAAATCAAGCTAAAATTCAGTTTGCAGGTATGTAGGATTATGAATGAGAGTTTTCTTCGCTCTCATGCCCAAGTCCTATCCTAAGTTCGCGAATTAAAGTGTAAGATTCTATGAGGTTTTAACCTAAAATATGAATTCTCTATATTTTAATCATGGATCCAATTTCCTTATATTTTTAAAATGATATTTTAAGATTCATGGGCATATTTTTATACTTATTTGAATTACAATTCGTGATTTCTAATTTTGAAAATATTATACCCCATTTATGCAAGTTTCTTAAAAGTTAAGATTATGATCTAGGTTTTCAAGCATGATGAGATATTGCTTGTAAATTAGTGTTTATGAATTACATGTGTGAATCCATGCTTTTGGTATCAAGTCTATGCCAAGTATGTTAAAGTTTGGGCAAGCCCATTTGATCTAAGTATGTTTCATGGTTTAGTTCAATTTTATGATGTTAGCTTACCACATGGTTTGGAGTCTAGACTCTCACTTTCGGCTTGTGGTATGTTTGAAAGCCAAGGCTCCTCATATTCAGCTTTTAGACTATGTATATATTTTATAATCAACTTCATTGAAAAAAATGATGGTATAGCCGTTGAAAAATTACCAAGGCATGTATACACATATTTTCGGGTAATGTCTAAAACCGAGTAGGCCCTAGGGGTTGAGGTAAAACCCGAGCCTCGGAACTCTGCGTGCCAACTAGGTTTATTCAGATTCATTGGGACCTCCCTTGTGACTTGCCCCCAAGGGTGCTTCAATGATATCGATATCATGGTAGCGTCCTTAGCCACACAGCAAGCCTTTGGCGGCTCTTCCCACTTAGTGTAATAGTCGGGATCATGTAATATCTATCGTGATTATGTTGGTTATATGTGAGTCTCCCATTATTCCTCATGATTTTAGTTATGCATGTTCACCGAGTTATATATATTAATTATTGTTTCGGCGGGTTTTACCCAATGATCAACTTATCGGTTTCATTTATGAATATTAGTTTGATTTGGGTCATTCATTTTGATTATGAGATTCACTTTACATTCATGTTTTCAAAATATTATGCAAGTCCTTATTATCGAATCTTATAATGATATGATTTATATTATGCATGTTTTCAATTTATACTTACTTAGCCTATTTTACTTACCTTGCATACTCGTTACATTTCACAGTGCGATATACTCTATATTGTATCATTTCTATGTTATAGTCTTATCGGACACTTTATATATCGACTTGATTATGTGTTTTGAGATTTCGGTGGTTTTAAAATGTTTTATTATTCAGACTACCGCTATTTAGAATTTAGTCTTACACTTTATTTATGTTGAGCTTGATTTCGTTCCGCCATGGATCAACTTGGAGCCATTTGTAGTTCTAGATTCCATGTCTAGATCCGGGCCTATGTTCGGATCGTGACATACTTGGAACCGAGCAAAGATTGAGTATGTCCTAAGGTGTACGAAAACTGCATTAAGTAGAGTCTTTTCCATGGGTTGAAGCGTGCCACACTTGTGTGAAGTGGCTATGAAACATTTTAGAAAATTTCTCTTTTTTCATGATTTATGTCGTGCGATGAAACCTCTCTCTGTCCTTCTAACTTGTGCTATGCGCGTTTGCAAAATCATTTACCTCCATGCCGAGTTAATAGAATAAGGAACGCAAATGGAAATGGCCATGAGAATGGAATGGATATAGGCCTGACAAGCCTGGCCAGGAGGATTATGTGCTTAGTAGGTTCCCGTCTTGATTTAGAAGCTATCCGAGATGTTGGCATGGCGTTGACCGCTTAGGTCAATCGGCAAGCGATGGCTCGCTGTTCCTCGGAATGAGAACGCAACAACGCTAGGCTCGGGGACTTCCTTAAGATGAATCCCGAATTCCTTGGGTTGAGAGTGGATGAGGACCACATGAGTTTATTAGGAGATTGGAGAATCACCCAAATTATGGGGGCGATAGGGGAGGAGTGTACGGAGACCTAGCTTCTTATCATTTGAAGGGGTTGCTCATATTTGGTAAGATAATGGAAGGATGGTGGGGGAGTCGGATCGGGTCTTATTGGTTGGGATGAGTTTATCACCGCATTCTTGGGATTCTTTCCCGAGGAGATGAGGGAGATCAAGGTAGCGGTCGGTGTAGCCCAACATTCCAGGAGCTATGGAAGGTGTGGTAGGAAACACACGGTCAATGCTTCTGATATGAGTGCATGTTTTGGGTGTAGAGGCTCGGTATGCTGAGAGATTGTCCATCTAGCCGGAGACAGGGCCACGGTAGAGTCGAGACCCGACCACCGGTTCCAGCTCCACCGGCACACTTAGGCGGCGAGTGTATCCACTAGTGCGGGCGGTAGTCAACATCGGAAACCGGAGTTTAATGCCCTTTCGTCTCGTTTGGAGCGGGGAGGTCTCCCCCGATGTGTTCATTGGTACGTTACGAGGATTTCATCGTGATGTTTATGCATTGGTAAATCCGAGTTACCTTATCTTTTGTGATGCCCTATGTTGCTAGTAGTTTTAGAGTCGGTCACGAAATCCTATTAGAACCCTTCTCGGTCTATACTCCATCTAGTGACTCGATTATAGATCGACGAGTACAAAAATTGCTCTATCACGGAAATCCTTGAAGGAAAAGTCACCCCATATGGCACCCCAAAACCCTAGGAGATCGGACCTAGGAGTTGAAATGGAGAAACTAGAATTTCTGCACCGGAGGTCACATGACGAAATCGTCCGGTGACGAGTGGGGAGGAGGTTGGACATGGTTGAGATTTTGAGTTTGAGGTGACCACGGGTGTGACCCGCGATTCGTTGAGTGGTCGGTAGTCCGAAGTGGATTGAAGGTTGAATGTTTCCGGTAATGTCCTAATGGGTCGTCGCCACGAGTTGTAGGGTCCCACCACAGTTGGTGTGACTAGTGGTGATGAATTTCTAGTGTGGCGGGCGGACACGAGTTGTGGTGATGGGGCACGGAGGTCGTCCGGTCCCTCATTAGGTTTGTGGTGTGTTTTTCCTTGCAAATTTATTAAGGGCTTTTCGTAATTCCAAAGTTCCTAAGGCCTAAACTACATTGTTTTAAGCTCTAATTAATGTTTTAAGAGGGGGTAAGTTCATTCTAAGTATCCCCATTCCATGCATTCAGCCTAGAGCCTTCCTTGAAGATCAAGTTTGAGGAGTTTCTTCAAATTCTCTCCAATTTCCTTTGGGCTTTCAAGTGGGAGTGTGAGTCGATTTACCCGAGTATGTGAGGCTATGAATGAGAGTTCGTTTCACTCTTATACTCTAAATTCTTCTCAAATTCCATGGACTTCAATTCTACAATCGAAGTTTCACGATCTTATGGGATTTTATTCCAATTCTTGATGAAATTCTCTATAATCCATCTATGAGTCAATTCCCCTCATTTTCTCTAATTTTCTAATATTAAAAAAACTATAAATTATGGGAAGATTTTATAGCTATTTTCATTATAAATTTATAGTTTTAAATTTTAAATTAAAAAAACAAAAAAAACATGTAATTTAATTAAAATTAAAAATTATAATTCTATTATGATTTTTAACTTTTTAAAAAATTATGATTTGTGATTTATGTTATGATTTCTATTCAAGTAATCTTCATGGATTTATGAATATCAAGTATACATATTTTCAAGTATGCATGATTTTCATGATTTATAGATTTATGACTCTTGACCAACGCATGGGCCCTTATTCATGGCTAATCATGTATTTAAAGTGGGATCCAAAATGTTATTACTTATTTTTCCATGAATTTCTTGAATGTTCACTTAATGATGATATGAGCCTAATGGCGTTTTTTGGGAGTAGTGTCTAGCGAAAGACCCGACATTCAAAGGAAAACCTTGTGGTCTCAAAATATATGCCGCAATAGGTTTATAATATATATATATATATATATATATATATTAGTGGATCCTTTTCTTATAACCACGCACACAGAGTACACAGCAGCAGCGGGGATGGTGCGACGACACTTGAGCAAAATAGTGGGGCATCATGTAAGGCTCTATCATAATGGTGTCGGTTAAGACGAGTCCTCCCATTGTTCCTCATGATTTATGCATGGTTATGTTTATATTACTTGGGCTTAAGTCATGTTTAGTGAAGCTTTTCTCCTGCCAAATTTATGATTATAAGCTGATTTTATGAATGTTTTGAAAACCTTGAGCACTTATGTTTACATTATGATATTTACATTATGAACACAATGTCCTACTATTATGAACTCTTATATATTTTAACTATCATTTTTACTTACCTTGTATACTTAGTGCATTTCAAATGCCGACCGCATACCTCGTGTTGTATCATTTCATGATGAATTCAGAGATCAGTCTCGGCCACATCATTAGTCTGCTTCTCTCTCGAGACCTATCTACCTAGTATTAGTGAGTCCCTCATCATTCGGCGACATTCATTTAACTACAGTTATGTTCTTTCGGTTTTAGTATTCAATGAGTTGGTTAGGGGTCTTGTCCATCAACTCGTCGGTATGTAGAGGCTTATCGGACATAGTGTATCCAACTTCAGAATTGTGTTATGTATTCGGATATTGGAATTGATATTATATTTTCAGACTTCCTTTATTATGTATGTTAAAATTCTGCTTGATTATGATGGTTTTAGTTGTCATGTTCATGGCATGGGTCGACTTGGAGCCTCTCGAGTTCTTTGTCTGTGTCTTGATACGAGCTTATGTTGGGTTGTGAACTTTGGTATCGCATAGCATTAGGTTTTGAAGTATTCTAGGGTGTGCGAAAGCCGCATTAGTTACATCACCGGCCGGCGAACTTGAATCGATGCGAGACAAGGAGCCTCGAGACCAAATAAATTATGACATGAGCATACAACTAACTCAATATCAATAAAGAGGAATACTTAGCATAACTACATAATGGAATCATAAACATGACATAACATAGAGAGCGGAATGTACTACATTTATAATAGCTGAATACTACATACTCTAAAAGCCTCTAAAATGTACGATGAGGCTGATGGGACAAAATCTCAACCTTTAGAAAAGTCTGAAAATCGAGGCATGAAAAGATAAGCCCGATATAAAGCTGGTCCTTGGAGAATGAGGACTCATCAATTTGGATGAAAATCTCGAAAAAAAAGCTAATGACGGTGTTGGGTCGAAGATCGGGCCTATATCATAAAATGATACAGCATAGAGTATGTAGTCCGTGTAGATATCTGATATGCAGTAGTACTTCCTTAGAAAAGTAAAATAATTTAAACATGCATAATATAAACACAAACAGAATAAGATTGAGCAGGTAGAGCTTGCATGCATTCTTTCTGAAAGCCACGATCTCAACATAACATAACATCATAAGCAGATTGATTGACCCAAATTTGAAATCGATTATCATACATAAAAGCTGAACATTGGAATTGGCTTGCTTTTGAACGTATATAGACATGTATATCATGAATGATGAATATGCATGATTGAAATCCTGAGGAACAATGAGAGACTTTTCTTTTGTGATATACCACGATAGAGCTTACGTAGTCCTAACTATACCTCAAGTCAGGTAGGAGCGTCCAAAGCCTTGCTAGGGCTAAGGATGATACCATGATATCGATATCAAGCTCGTGGCCCAATAGAGCGGATAGCTCACAAGGAGATCACAGTAATATATATATAAGTATAAACCTACATTGGCGCATAGTTAGAATAGGGTGATCGACCCTTAGCCTACTCGGTGCTAGACACTACTCCCAAAGCATGTATATATGCTCTCCATCATTTCAATGAAGCTTACCATCGTCAATTGACGAAACTTAATAATTAATACATCTCAAATCTAAAATCATGCATATGAGAAGCTTTATCTCAAACCGTACCATAAATTTGAAAGATAGTGGGAGTCGCTTCGCTCCAAAACCATGTGGTAAAAGCTTAATTTGGGAAAATCATGAATCATGCTTGAACATGTCGGCATTTCCCAATACCTTAACATGCTTGAAAATACTCAATTCATATTTAAAACATGATTATAAATATGGGTTGGCAAAACATGCTTTTTATCATAATATCTCATTATAATCATACATTTATCATAAATCTCATCTTTCATGAATTTTTCATAATGGGCATTTGATTTAATAACTTAGAACACGATTTTTTCATTAGAAATAATGTAAAACTTGTCCATGAATGATAATTCAATAGTAGAAACATATTTAAATCATACCCATGTAGAGAATTAGGAAATTCTTGCATTGGGTTAAAACCCTATAGATTAGACATAGGAAATTCATAAATTTAGAGAGGATTGGGCATGGGTGTGAAAGGATTCACCCACTCATAACCCTACATGCATGGGTAAATCATATTTCCATCTTGAAATCAATGGAAAATTGAAGGAAAACTTAAAGAAGAGCAAGCTTCATCACCTCCCTAATTTCCTAACTTTGCATGCATGGATATGGATAAGCCTAGGATAGGTTTTACCCTCATAAAACAATTTGCATTTTGGGCAGCAAACAACGTAGTTGAATGCCTAAATTAAATTCTTGAAATTTCTGCACTAGCGGTGACAGCGACCGTCCTATTAGGTCGTTCTTGGATACCACGGCTCATGGTATCCATCTGTCATGTCACGGGATTGTCTTTTCAAGGCCATTAAAATTTAACTAAAATGGTTAAATTTCCACCCAAGCTTAGAGTCCACTCTTCTTGCACACAAGACACAAATGTGCTAAAGATCGGATGGCAATTGAAGAAAGAAGGCAATAAAGTAAAGAAGACAAGTAATAGAGGAAAAGAGCCCTTAAGTATGAGAAATCTAAAATGTAGTTATTACAAATGCTTCCCCTTGAGGCCTATTTATAGTACATACAGTCCCTACACTATGTGCCATGTGGCCCATGTCCAATGTAGATGTGGCGAGCGAGACATGCTTGCTGTGCCAAGTATGTTAGGCGTCTTTATGTCAGCATGTAGGCGGAGCGGTGTTAGGCGTGCGGCACGTAGTGAGGCGTGTCGGCATGCTGTGTAAGGCGTGCCAGGCATGTTGTGTCAAGCATCTTAGGCATGCATTATGCGGCATGTCGGGCATCTTTAACGTCAAGCGTCACGACATACATTTTAGCTATTCAGTTCTGTATTGCCTTGCCTTTGGTGCCCGACTTGGCAGCTGTAAATGCACGAATATTTGGGGTCGGCTCATCCGTCAAGTGGGAAAATATAGAAAATTTAATGGATTTGTTGGTGGGGCGGTACACTCACCCACCTAATTTGGCGACGACAGGCGCCGCATGTATCTAGTACTTGGACCTAGATCCTTAAACTTCCACAAGTCTTCAATTTTTCCCATGTCGCCTCCTTGGGTGATTGCCCCTTCGGTGCACAGAAATTGGGCGCGGTGCCCCAACCTTTGCCACGAACTAGTGGTGGTTAGAATGGCCTCAATTTGTTCTCCGTGGCAGATGGAGTGAAAATCTATGCACGACCCGTCGGCCCGTTTCACGTCTTTCGTATCTTCATATATGGCTTTAGCTGACTTGCATGGAAAGGCAGGTATATTTTTAAGTGATGCGGCATGTTCGGTTGTAAGAAATCTTGCCCACCTTGGCAACAATCTTGAGAGGACCCTCATAGCATCTGATAAGATTTTGGTTGACACCGCGCAGGGATGCGGGGTTAAGCGCTACCATCACTTTGTCCCCGATCTAATAGTGCAGCGCGATTTCCTATCAACAAACTTTTTCATTTTGTGGGGCTGCCTTGTCCAAGTAGTACCTTTCCATATCCACCTTCTCCTCCCACGCCTTCGCCAAGTAGTAAACACGGGATTCCCTTGAGTACGGCATTGACGGGGAAAATTTGTAAATTATTAAATTCGTTGCCACCTTTATCAAGATTCAAATGGACTTTTACCGTTTCCAGCCGCTCCTCGTAAGTTGTATGAGAATTGGGCGTATCAGCGGCTCTTGCCTAATCTCTTTAGTTGTAGCCCCACGACAAAGTGCCTCGAGTAGCCTCCTAGAGCGGTTGACCCGCTCCGTCGGCCGTCGGTTGCGGATGGCGGGTGGAAGTGCAATTCGGACCCCAATAATTTGAACAATTCTTTCCAGACGCGCGGTGAGCTAGGGGTCCACATCATTGATGATGTTTGTGACACTCTCAATACTTTACCACATCCACTTAAGAATAGCCTCGCTGCCTCTAAGGCTTTGCAACTATTTGTAGCCGCCATAGAAAGTTGCATACTTGGAGAATCTTTCCACCACAACGTTATGGTGCCAAATCCCTCTGAATTTTACAAGCTTAACGTGATGAAGTCCATGGTAGCCGGCCCATGGTCGTTACGGCCTAGTAAGTGGCTCTAGTAAGCCACCGGGCACCTGCTCTCTGTCTTGTCTTGCGCACACGAGACAAGAATGCGAACATAACTTTCAACGTCGTCCCGCATGTGTGGCCGGTAGTAGGTTGCCTCTAGTAGTGCTAAGGTTCTATTTTGTCCCGGGTGTCCTACCCAGGAAGTATCATGTCCCTCCTTGATTAGGAGCGCCTCGGGTCAGCCCACTTCGGTATAGATCCACCTACCGGTAGTATACAACAGGCCATCTTCTTCCCAAAATTTCTTGTTTTGCCTTGGCGCCAAGGCAAGAAGCCATTTACCCAGCTAGGTTATATTGCATTCCCTCTTTAATGGTGTCCAAAATGCTGCACTCTTGCTCGTTCCCAACTAGGGGCGCTAGGACTATTTTCAGCTTAAGGCATACGCAGCAACTTGTTCGGCCCAACTTGTACTCTAAAGTGAAGTCAAGCTATTAGGAAATCTTGCCAATGGGCCTGCTTTGGTGTCAACTTTGGTTGGGAATGGAAGTAGCTTGTGGCCACATTGTCGGTCTTGGCCAGGTGAAGTGGGAGCCCAACAAATAATGGCGCCAGTCCTTAGACAATGGACTATGGTAGTCATCTCCCTCTCATGGATGGTATACCGCCACTCTGTTTCATTCAACTTTCGACTCTCGAAAGCATTAAGTGTCCCTCTTCATTAGGGCATATAGATGGAAAAATACGAAGCGTACGTATGGACCTCCAAAATTTCTTGAAATCGGGGCGAGCAAGGATCGGCTCCTTTGTTATGGAAGTCTTAAGCTCATCAAAAGCTTTTGGCATGAACTTCTCAAATTCCATTCCCGACCCTTCTTCAATAAGTCGGTGAGAGGTGCGGCAATCTTTGAGTGGCCATAATGAACCGCCGGTAGTAATTTGGCAAGAGGCCAGAAAGGATCGAGTTCGGCTACTGGGTCGGTGCCTCCCGAGTCCCATACAACATCTACCTTACCACGATTCATTCTTATTTCTCCTTGGGAGATGGTGTGGCCAAGGAATTGCACATATGGGCGAGCGAATGTACATTTGTCTCTCTTGGCCTGCAACTCATTTCCCTCGTGCTCGAAAGACATCGGAGGTGTTCCACATGATCCTCTAGGATGCTCACACAGCAAACCACAATGTCATCTAGGTAGATGACCACGAATATATCAAGAAAGAATGGAACAGCCGGTTCATGAGGGTGCGAGAATATGGAAGGGCGTTGGTAAGGCCGAATGAGATGACTAGCCATTGGAAAGCTCCATACCGGGTGACGCATGTGGTCTTGGGCTCATCTCCCTCGGCAATGCGGACTTGATAATAGCCCTTCCTCAAGTCCATTTTTGAGAATACTTTGGCTTGCCCTAACCGATCAAATAAATCTGCTATCAATGGTATGGGATACTTGTTCTTCACCGTCACCTTGTTGAGGGCCCGGCCAATCGATGCATAACATAGCGTCCCTTCTTTCTTTTTGAAATAGTACCGGGGCTCCAAATGGTTCCTTTGATGGGTCGTATACCCGCCTCTAGTAGCTCTGTAAGCTGCCTCCTTAGTTCTTCTAGCTCGGGGGGCGCCATGTGATAGGGGATATGGTCGGCTTGGCTCAGGAATAAGCTCTAATTAGTGGTCAGCCTCTCGACGAGGAGGCATTCTCTTTGGGAGTTCTTCCGGCATGATGTCCTTGTGTTTACTTAGGACATGTTGAATGTAGTGGATAGGCTCCGCCTCGCTGGCTTACTGGCACCTCCAAAACGGTAGCAAGGAAGGTCGGTTCCCTTTCTTGAATCCTTTGATCGGTTGCATAGGCGATAATTGCATGCCCTTGCAGGAGCACCTTGGATTAATTACTATACGAGGAGACTCCTTAGTCAGCGATGTGCAATTGGTCGAGGCGTGGTGAAATGAAGGCATTGATGTCGTACGGAAGTCTAACCCGAGCACTATATCAAACACGTCCATGGGTGCTACGGTGAATTTCGTCATGCGTGCGGCCCTAAAGAAATGGGCACGTTGGGAGAAAATGCAGCCCAACTTGAGTGGGGAGGAATTGACTATTTTCAGCAGTGTGTCACTAGAGATGAAGGCTGAACTCGAGCTCCTAGCCTTTGCCTCTGTCACAAAATTGTGGGTTGCTCGGTTTTTCACCATGATCTTTATCCAAGCTTGCGTTCACCCAAGCCTCGATGAATAATGACTCCCATGGCTTCACACGAGGCGGCCAGGCTGATATAGATGCAAGGTCCATATGGTTGAGCAAGGACATATGATTAAACAAGCCCATTGCCTTGTCTTTCTCCCTATAGCAGCTCTTGCCCCCTTGCTCAGCCATGTCCATTTGGTTTTGGGCGCGTAGGCAGCAGACATGCGACTCTGCTTGCTTGTCGGCGAAGTCATGGCCCCCAAGTCTCCTAACTTTGGGGCAATTTTGATGCATATGAGGAGGTTACCACACAAATGAATCTATCTCGGTGATTGACTCCCTCTTACGCTCCTCATAGTCCTTGCGGAATTGCGTGATCGGTTGTGGTCACCCCTTTGCCGTCACGACCCGGTTGGCAACAAACTTGCCTCTGTCCCTTTCTCCTCGGTCTATTTTGGAAGCAAGCACCGCCGTGGCGCCCTCTTTTCCTTGGTGCTTTTCGGCAATCATCAGGGACTCGGCCGCCATAATGGCCTCGTCCACGTCTTTCACTGGCGCGATGCAACTCTTGTTTGGCCCAATTTTAGAGGCCATCCTAGAAATAAAATAGCAAGTCCTCGGGTGGTTGGGATGCGTAGGGTGAAGGCTTGGTGAACTCCTTCACGTACTCACGGATGGTGGATGTTTGCTTGAGTTCCCTCAACTTTCGACGGGCCTCATGCACAACATTTTGTGGGTAAAACTGCCTCTTGAGCTCCTCCTTGAACTTTGCCCGGTCGGGCTATGGCACACGTCCCTCGATCTATGTCGGCCTTCTTTCGCCGCCACCACGGCATGGCGGTTGTCGGTGATACATGACGGCGTCACGACCTTGTCAAACTCATCCTCAATGCCAACGTTCTCAGTAGCATTCTAGTTTCCAAATGAAGTTCTCAACATCTTGGGCAGTGCGTTCTCCTTTGAACTCCTTGGGCTTAGGAGCATCTATGCAGGCTTCTCTGTGGCAGTCCGAGCGCCTCCATGCCCAAAGCCTATGGAGGCTGCCTCCACTTGGCTGTCTAAGAGGTGTCAGCACGCCCTTGGCCCAGCGGCCCGGTTCCTCCATGAGCCTTCTGCTCTAGGCATTAGCCCCTCCTTGTGCTCCTCTGCCTGCTCCAAGATATTATTCTTAACTTCATCTATCCCCTCAAGACTACGTTCTCAAAGGGAAGAGAGATTTGCCTTCAAGAACCTCAATACGTCGGCTCAAGGCCCACCATTCCGGCCTCTGCATGAGTGATTCGTTCATAAAGCTGGCGTGCCCGAACCCTCGGTCTCCTCATGTGTAAGTCCCTCGGCCCGGCCGGAACAAGGGAGGGATCCCTTCCTTAGCTCTTGTCCCTCATGACTTTATTTGGACTTCTTTTGGGGCTTATTGCCTGGTTGTCTCCATGGAACCGCAGTTTCTTCCTCTTCGTAGTTTTCCATGAACCCGACTCAAATACCACTTGTCACGGGCTTGTCTTTTTAAAAGGCAGTGGAGCCAAGATAAGATGGCTAAACTTCCACCCAAGCTTGATCCTCTTACTTTGCTCACAAGGAAAAAAATGTGCTAAGGATCGGATGGCAATTGAAGAAGAAGCGAAGTAAAGAAGACAAGTAATGGAGGCAAAGGGCCCTTTTGATTCACACTAAGTATGAGAATATGAAATGTGTGGATGATTACAAATCTGCTTGCTGAGGCCTATTTATAGTACATACAAGTCCCTACATGTGCCATGGTTTGTGGTGGCCGATTTGTTGTGGTAGGCATGCATGCTTGCTGTGCTAGGTATATCGGGCATGTCGGGGCGTGCGGGTTGGCGGTGTCGAGCATGCCGGGCATGTTGTATCGGGCGTGCAAGCATGCTTTATCTGCAGCGTGTCGAGCATGCTGCGCCGAGCGTGAGCTACATTTCTTTGTTCCAAAGATCTTGTATTGCCTTTCCTTTAGGGGCCATGCGTTGGTAGATTATCGGTCTGAATATTTAGGCTCGCTCATCCGTCAAGTGGGAAAATGCAGAAAATTTAATGGATTTGCTGGCGGGGGCGGTACACGTCGTCTCTACGCGATTTCACATTCTCGATTCAGTCCACGGCTCAGCCCGGGGCCCGAGTCATCCCTTCCGCTATGACGATTCATCCCCTTATCACCCGTTGTTTCCACCTAGGCTTGACCTACACCAAGACTTCCCCTTAGTCACACCACGACTCATTCTTCCTTCCAATGGTAGTGGTTTCCCTTTCGTTACCTCAACTAGAGGTTTTGATTCTCTTTCAACGGCGCACTCACCACGACCCATTGCTCCTCAAAATAGGTCGTCTAATGACACATTACTCCACCCTTGGTGAGGACAGTCCACCACAACTTCAAACAACGACTCGTAGTAACAAACAGTAGGTCCGTTGCCGACGTTATGTCACGACCCGAGCGGAGGCCCAAATGCAACACGGGGACAAGGGAACCCGAGAGGGCCCAATTCGACCCATAGCATAAGCGTATGTCTAACTTCATTCATTATAGCGGAAGACTAATCGCAAGGCTTAGCGGAACATAAACATAATCATAACATAAAGAGGAAATCTCTAGACATACATAAATTTGAGTACTATGCCAATAAGAAAGCCTCTACTACATATGAAGGGTTGATGGGACAACACCCCCAACTACTTGGACAAGTCACGACATAAAGTAGCATGAATGTTGTCAAATGGCCCTTGGAACGCGAGGCCTCACCAATGAGTTGAAAGTGCACTTTGATAGGATCTACATATGAGGATGAGCACGAGTGTTGGAATGCATTGTCATAGAGGATACAAAATAGAAAGTATGAGGTAAGTATGTCGAATGTACCGAGTATGCAAGGTAAGTAAAACTGATATTAAAAGGTGTGATAGCTCCGCAAAACAACATAATAGTTAGGACATCATGCTCATAACATAAATATCGCAACATAACCTATTATAGGGCTCAAGGTTTTAAGACGTTGTAATACAATCGAAATAAAATCATGAAAGGAAAACCATAGTAAAGACATAATTTGAGCCAATATACATAATGTAGACATGCATAAATCATGAGAAATAGCGGGAGATTCTACGAACCGACGTACCCCCATATGAGCACACACAGTGCTGAATTGTAACCCTAGTCGGGAGGGTATCTATACCTTCGCAAGTAGGACACCAGCAGAAAATGTGATATCACCATGAAAAGGGCTAGTGGGCGAGGACACTTACAAAGGAGGTCCAACATACCTACGGCAGCTTTAGTAGTTTATGATATTCGGGCGAACTTGGGCCTAGAACTATAAGATGTTGATACTACTCCCAAAACATATATAATTAACAGTATAATATGCATGAGTTCATAGGCTAGTTAAATCATGATAATCATAAGCATGCTCGTAGATACGTAAACTAGCCATGAAACAAGGCTCGTGAATCGGCCTAAACATAATTCCTTGTCATATGTTTTTCATACATACTTGTAGATCTTTATAACTTTCAATCATCAAATCATGATAGGTAGTTGGGTAAGTTCATATTTAAAAATAATAAATCATGCTGGGCTCGTAAATATCAATAATAAAAGTGAATATAATAAATTACGATACTACTCCCAAAACATATATAGTGCTCATAGTATAATATGCATGAGTTCATAGGCTAGTTAAATCATGATAATCATAAGCATGCTCGTAGATACGTAAACTAGCCATGAAACAAGGCTCGTGAATCGGCCTAAAACATAATTCATAATCATATGTTTCATACATACTTGTAGATCATACCTATAACTTATCAATCATCAAATCATGATAGGTAGTTGGGTAAGTTCATATTTAAAAATAATAAATCATGCTGGGCTCGTAAATATCAATAATAAAAGTGAATATAATAAATTAATTCATCATAAATCTTACATAATTGGGTTTAATTTTGTAGAAATTGAAATCAATAATTTGATAATCAAAATAGTTGTAAAATCTGATCAAAATCCAAATAAATAAATAAATATAAGTTAAATAATAATTCAGAACAACCCATTTGCAAATCATTAGATTTTCATAAACATCGAATTAAAACCCTGATAGATTTTTAGTAAACTTCCATTGATTACTAGAGAATGGGCATGGGTGTGAAATGGATACACCCATTCGTAACCCTACATACCTGAAGGGATCTGATTCTCACACTTCCTTGATAGCCCAAAGAGAATTGGAGAAATTCTCCAAGATTGTCCTCCAAGGAAGAGCTCTAATTTGCATGCATGGAATGGTAAGGCTTAGAATAGGTCTAACACTCTTAAAACCCTACTAACTGAGCTTAAAACGACGTAATTTAGGACTTAGAATCCTAGAAATTATGAAAATGTCGTTAATGGTTCGACAGAAAATCTCATACTTCTAGAAACAACGAGCCATTAGGCAAATGACGAGTCGTTTGACGACTTGTTCTGAGCATTGGTGTATAAAATTCTATTTTATCCATTTTAAGTGCCGGGTTTGACCTTTGGGCTTCCGGGGTATAACAATATCTCCTCCTTGGGAACATTCGTCCTCAAATATTGGAAAACATGCAGAAAAGCATAGATACACAATTGTCATTATCAAATACTAATCATTTAAATCAAAAATTTAATGGAATAACTACCTCTGATTCATATCACATAGATGAACAAATCTCATACTTCACATACACATAAAAGAAAGTTGAACACATGAATTGAACATGAAAACTAAATAGAGTCATAGCATAAAAATGGTACCTCAAGTCGGAACTGAGCCGGTTGATAATAAGTGTGGGTATTTAGCCATCATATCTCTTAGGCTTCCCACGTAGCTCCCTCAAAATGCTAATTCCTCCATAACACCTTTACTGAAGCTACTTCCTTGTTCCTCAACCTTCGAACCTGATGATCTAATATTTCAACTGGAACTTCCTCATAGCTGAGGCTATCCTTTACATCAACGCTGTACACCGAGACTACTAGGGATGGGTCTCCCAAACATTTCTTCAAAAGCGACACATGAAACATAGGATGCATGAAAGATAACTCTGAGGGTAAGTATAACTCATACGCTACCTTACCAACTCTTATCATAACCCGGTAGGGACCAACATAATGGGAACTGAGCTTTCCTTTCTTTCCAGGCCGCATGACTTCCTTCATGGGAGATACCTTCAGAAATACCCAATCATCCACCTTGAACTCCCAATCCCTCCTCCTCACATTAGCATATTACTTTTGACGATTCTGAGTGGTTTTTAGCCTATCCCTTATCAACTGAACCTTCACCATAGCCTCATGAACCAAATCTGGCCCTATCGTAGCTGCCTCACCAACCTCAAAACATCCGATGGGCGATCTACATCTCCACCCATAAAGAGCCTTGAACGGTGCCATCTAGATGCTAGAGTGATGGCTGTTATTATAAGAAAACTCGATCAGGGGCAAGTGATCATCCCAACTACCTTTGAAGTCCATCATGCATGATTTCAACAGGTCCTCAAGAGCCTGGATTATTGGTTCCGCTTGGCCATCCATCTGCAGATGGAAGGTCGTACTGAGCTTAACCTGAGTCCCAAGCCCCTTCTGAAAAGACCGCCAAAACTGGGAAGTAAACTGAGTACCTCGGTCCAGAATAATGGACAAGGGCACTCCATGTAGTCGAACCAACTCTCGAATATACAACTTGGCATAATCATCCGCTGATTATGTGGTTTTCACCGATAGGAAATTTGTAGCCTTGGTCAATCTTTCTACCACCACCCAAATAGAATCATAGTGTCGTCGAGTATGGTAGGCCTGTAATGAAATCCATATTAATCTTTTCCCACTTCCAAGTGGGAATGCTAATGTCCTAAAGTGCGCCTCCC
>JACEIK010002009.1:36804-51715 GCA_018107945.1 Datura stramonium
TACTCCACCCTTAGGCTGAGGACCAGTCCCACCACAACTTCAAACAACGACTCGTGGTAACAAACAATGGGTCGTTACTTGACCCGTTATGTCACGACCCAAACGGAAGCCCAAATTGCAACACAGGACAAGGGAACCTGAGAGGGCCCAAGTCGACCCATAGCATAAGCGTACATCTAACTTCATTCATTATAAGCAGAAGACTAATCGCAAGGCTTAGCAGAACATAAACATAATCATAACATAAGAAAATCTCTAGACATACACGCAAGCTGAGTACTACATACTGTCTGGAAGCCTCTACTACATATGATGGGTTGATGGGACAATATCCCAACTAACCCGGACAAGTACTGAAGCATAAAAGTAGCATGAATGTCTGTTAAATATCCCTTAGAACATGAGCACTCACCAATAAGCTGAAAGTGCACTCTGATATGATCTAGATATGAGGATGAGCCTGAGTTCCAGAACCTGTATCATAAGATGATACAACATAGAAAGTATGTGGTCAGTACGTGGAATGTACCAAGTATGCAATGTAAGTAAAAACAAATATTTAAATGTGTGATAGCTCATAAAACAACATAAGAGTAGGAAATCATGCTCATATCATAAATATCATAACATAACCTATCATAGGGCTCAAGGTTTTCAAGACATTCGTAATACAATCGAAATCAAATCATGAGAGGAAAACCGTATTGAACATAACTAGAGACTGTATACATAATCATAGACATGCATAAATCATAAGGAACAGTGGGAGATTCTCTTAACCGACATACCCCATATGAGCACACATGAAGCTCGACTTGTAGCCCTAGTCGGGAGGGTGTCCATACCTTGCCAAGGTAAAGACCATAAAAGTATTATATCACCATGAAAAGGGCCAATGGGGCTGGGGAAAGTCATAAAGGAGGTCCCAACATACCTACGACAACACGTAGTTTATGAGATTCGGGGCAGAACGTAGGCTCCGAACCTACTCGGTGTTCGATACTACTCTCAAAACATATATAGTGCTCATAGTATAATATGCATGAGTTCATAGGCTAGTTAAATCATGATAATAATAAGCATGATTGTAGATACGTGAACTATCCATGAAACAAGGCCCATGAGTCGGCCTAAAACATAATTCATAATCATAAGTTTCATACATACTGGTAGATCTTACCTATAACTTATCAATCATCAAATAATGAAGGGTAGTTGGGTAAGTTCATATTTAAAAATCATAAATCGTGCTGGGCTCGTAAATATTAACAATAAAAGTGAAGACCATAAATTAATAATACATCATAGATTTTACATAATTGGGCTTAATTTAGTAGAAATAGAAATCAATAATTTGATAATCAAAATAGTTGTAAAATCTGATCAAAATCCAAAAAAATATATAATTTAAATCACAATTTAGAACAACCCATTTGCAAATCATTAGATTTTCATAAACATCGAATTAAAACCCCAATAGATTTTTAATAGACTTCCATTGATTACTAGAGAATGGGCATGGATGTGAATGGATACACCAATTCGTAACCCTACATACCTGAAGGGATCTGATTATCACACTTCCTTGATAGCCCAAAGAGAATTGGAGAGAAATTGGAGAAATTCTCCAAGCTTATCCTCCAAGGAAGAGCTCTAATTTGCATGCATGGAATGGTAAAGCTTAAAATAGGTTTAACACTCTTAAAACCCTGCTAACTAAGCTTAAACGACATAGTTTAGGACTTCGTAGCCTAGAAATTATGAAAATGTCCTTAATGGTTCGACAGAAAATCTCATATTGCCAGAAATGACGAGTCGTTTGACGAGTCATTAGGCAAATGATGAGTCGTTTGACGAGTCATTAGGCAAATGATGAGTCGTTTGACGACTCGTTCTGAGCCCTGGTGCAGAAAATTCTGTTTCTCCGTTTCAACTCTGGGGTTTGATCTTTGGGCTTCCGAGGTATAACACGTTACTTCCAACTACCACCTGGCCAGACCTCAACATGGAAGCTTCCTATGGGTCATTGGTTGGACCAACGATCTGTTAGGTGACCCGGTCGGTGGAATTTTTCCCAGATTTTATCAACTTTCATTTTTAAATCCTGGGTCTAATCTTAGTCACTTTCGGGGTATTACAATATCTCCCCCTTGGGATCTGATGAAGGGCGTATTCACGCACTTCATAGACGTATTTTTGCCCATACTATACAATGTTTTGAGAGAAAATTTATGTGTGTTTTCATGTGTTTATGTTATATATTTGTGGAATTAGCTAACACATGTGATTAGATGTTTTCAAAGCTAAAAGGATGGATTTAAACGTATTTAAGGCTTATGGAATGAAGATGAAAATGTTGGAGTGAGTGATGCAAAGGTTGAAGTTTGGCACTAGGATGGCACATAGTCTCGGATGACGAAAGAAGCTTGTGCATATTGCTAGGCACGAGAAGCCTTCATCCTGGCGCTACTGGCCACGCGACGTGGTAGCATCAAAGCCTCAATGGCAGGCGCGATATAGCCTACCTTCAGCGTGATGCAGCGCCGGCCTACCCAGCGCCATGAGGTGTGGGACGCGGCACTGGAAATGCGGTAGTGGCTTGGGAGACGCGCCAGGCTCCCAAAACGGCCAAAAATTAGATCTCCTACTTCAACTAGGAAAAAGAACATCAAGTCCAAGTCAAATTCAACAAGGAACAAAGAAAACAAAATTCTACTACTATAAATACCTTTTTATTTTCATGTAATAGCAATCAAGTTTTAAGTTTGAAAGTAATCAAGTTTTAAGTTTGAAGTAGATTTAGAAGCCAAGTTTTAGACAAGTCTTGGGCTTAGAAGTTTTACGACATACTTTGAGACGATTTTTGAGTTGTTCTTCTTTATTGTTGCAATAATCAAGTGAGTTTATTCCTATCATCGTTGTAGGTATTAATTTATTCTTTTATCTGTGAATACCATGAATTTATTTATAAACATGATAGACTAAAACCGCCACAACTAGGGTTGTGGGAACCATGAAGAATTAACACACATAGGTAAATACTTAGTGATTCTTGAACATGGTTTATGTATGTATTATTTCTTCCTTCATTTTAATTAATTTTTAATGGTTGCAAACGTTAGAACTTGCCTTATTCTTACTTATCGGACCAAGGAGGTAGTGAATGGGAAAAGGGATTAATAATAGAGATTTGAGGCTATCAACCCTTATCTAATAGCTTGACCTTGTCCAGGAATAGCTAATCCAATATCAAGGGTAAGGGTTAGTAAAGCATACACCCGTAGACGGGCCAAGTTGTGTGGTGATAATCATCTAAATAGGGGACCAACCATTTAGGTGAAATTGACTTACCGATATTGCATGCTAAGCACCGGAATAGATCACTAGTATAAAACTCCTTGTGGTTATGAAGTCATGGGGAACACTTACCCTAGTTAGTTGCATTAATTTGGATACAACAATCAATTTCTCAAAATAATTCGTTATTACCTTTCTTAGGAAATAATTAACTAAAGAGCTTAAGAACTAGCATTCTTCTACATCCTTCCGTATTCACTGTGGGATTGACCCCAACCTCTAGTTGGGTTCTTTATTAACAACGTCCGCTTCATACTTCATAAGGAGGTGCGGTTTGAGAGTTATCAAAAAATGGCGTTATTATTGGGGAATACGGTTTAGGATTAGATTAATTGGTTGTGTTTAGTTGTTAGTCTTTATTTCCTTTTTTTCTTTTATTTTATAACGTGTCACAGGGCAGCGTGGTGAAATAAGCGGCCAATATGTGACCACGGTCTTAACAGGTATCTTGATGAAGTCTGAGTAATCAAGATACCTGTGTCGTGTCACGACGTTAAATCAGGCGCTACTTGGGAGGCAACCCAAGATAATTTTATTTTTATTTTTATGTGTTTGTTCAAGTGTGCAGGTGATAGGTCATGATTTTCAACATAGCAATTTGAGTATGAACTACATAGATGGGGAAGCTGTTCTTGCCTCCACAGATGATGTGGAGTAGAGGCCCAGGGAGTTATTCTTTCACTCTATTACTTTATGCTTATTTGTTTTAGCACTGGGACAATGTAACTAATTAAGTGTGGGGTGGGAGAAGTGAACTTCATATTACCATGCATTTCTTAATCGCTAAATTTGTATAGGGTAGGCCTAGTTTTTTTTTTGGGATTTATGACTTATCATGCACGCTTGTAGGGTTGTAGTATTTTTTAGTTTTATTTTATTTTGGGTTCTTCCGATTTTTGTTTTCGGTACTTTTTTGGTGGATAGTCCCTTAGAACTGATTAGAGAGTCTAGATTTTTTTATTTAATAATTTTAGTCATTGAGTCATGACTTTGCTCGATGATGGATGGATGACGACTTTCTTAAGGGTAAATTAGCCATTAGGAAGAACAATACTTGCGCCATACGAATGCTAGGTGCTTCACTTTAGGTATCATTGAGACCTTATTAAATTCACTCAAAAATGCATGAAATAGGTAGAAACACTTCATCTTTTGGGAACTTGACTCTTGTACTTGAAAAAAAAGGGCTTAATTATGTTATGCATGCAATATGAATATATGTGTTTATGTGATCTTGATTTCCATTGTTAAATCATTTTGTGCCAATGTGTGAGAAATTTTTTTATATACTCCATGCTTGTAAATTGATGTCTAGAACTTGCCCGGTGTGTGTGTAAAGAGAAATGTGAATGATGGATTTAGGAAGTGATATAGGAGTTTCTTTGATAGCCCTATTTTTATCCTATTTTACCTATCTTGATTGTAATTATCCTAGTTAGCCATGTTGAGCCTTAGCCTATTCTTTTGATAGCCATATTATAAGCTTAAATCCCTTTTTGTTCTATTAACTTGTATTTGATTTAAATGACTTCTGGAGAACTTTAATGAAATATTTTGGTAGGAAAGGAGTATAATTGGAAAAGTGAATGGAAAAGCTAAAAAGTGTGGTGAATTGGAAGAAAAGAAAAAGGTGAAATTTTGCTAAACAAGGAGGGTGATTTTTAGTGGGAAAACAAAAAGAAGAAAGAGCTTTGAAAAATTGAAGATGAAAAAAAATGTGTGTGAATGAGCTCAATGATGAAATGAAAAATCCCCACTAGTCACCTAAGTTGAAAAAAAAAGAGGTATAAGGAGAAAATTTGGAAATTGAAGAATGTGTTTAAAAATTCAAATTGTTGTGAAGTATTAAAGTGCTTAGGGAGATTAGTCACTATCTTGGACAAATAGTTCCTACCCGTACCTTAGCCTACATTACAACCAAATTAAAGTCCTAATTGATCCTTGATTCATAATTCTATATTAGCGGAGTATTACACTAAGGGCAAGCATATGAGTCGTCTTTTGCATGTATGTTGAGTTTTTTTGTGAGAGTGAGTGGAAATTATTTTATTTATGCCCAAGTTAATCTTATTCTGTATCTTGTGTAAAAAAAGGGCATCTCTCCAAATTGTGAGGGGCACAATGGTAAGACTTTGATTTAATCTTGATTGCTAAATTACATATAATTCATGTTGCCCCAAATATGTATTGAGGAGTTAGTTTTCATAAGCTAAGTGATTTCGAACTTTGCCATCTTAATGTTGAACCAATATGAATGCGAGTGAGTTATTTGAGCTTCATTGGTTTGTCTCATAATCCTAAGTGTAAGTAAACCTATTCGTAGGATGATTTTGTGCTTAAATATGAAAGTAGAAGTAGTAGATTGTTCGAGGACGAACAATAATTTAAGTGTGGGGTGTTGATGAAAGGCATATTAACACACTTCATAGAAGTATTTTTGCCCGTACTTTACTATGTTTTGAGAGAAAATTTATGTGTGTTTGCATTTGTTTATGTTATATATTTGTGAAATTAGCTAACACATGTGATTAGATGTTTTCAGGGCTAAAAGGATAGATTTGAATGTATTTAAGGCTTATGGAATGAAGATGAAAAACTTGGAGTGAGTGATGGAAAGGGTGAAATTCGGAACTAGGATGGCACATAGCCGCACCGCACGACAGCAGCTTGCGCATACTGCTAGGCGCGAGGCGCCTTCATCCTGGTACTACTGGCCACGCGATGCGGCAGCAGCAAAGCCGCAATGGCAGGCGCGACACGACCTACCTTCAGTGCGATGCAGCGAACGAGGCGCCGGCCTGCCTAGCGCCATGAGGTGTGCGAAGCGGCACTGGAAATGTGGAAGTGGCTGCGGCAACACGCAAGGGTCCCACAACGGCCAAAAATTGGATCTCCTACTTCAACTAGGAAAAGGAACATCAAGTCCAAGTCAAATTCAACAAGGAACAAGGAAAACAAAATCTACTATTATAAATACCTTTTTATTTTCATGTAATAGCAATCAAGTTTTATGTTTGAAAGTAATCAAGTTTTAAGTTTGAAGTAGAATTATAATCCAAGTTTTAGACAAGTCTTGGGCTTAGAAGTTTTACGACATGCTTTAAGACGATTTTTGAGTTCTTCTTCCTTATTGTTGCAATAATCTAGTGGGTTTCTTCCTATCATCGTTGTAAGTATTAATTTATGCTTGTCTATGAATACCATGAATTTATTTATAAACATGATAGGCTAAAACCATCATAACTTGGGTTGTGGGAACCATGACAAATTAACACACATAGGTAAATACTTAGTGATTCTTGAACGGGGTTTATGCATGTATTATTTCTTCCTTCATTTTAATTGATTTTTAACAGTTTTAAATGTTAGAACTTGCCTTATTCTTACTTACTGGACCAAGGAGGTAGTGAATGGAAAAAGGGATTAACAACGGAGATTTGAGGCTATCAACCCTTATCTAATAGCTGGACCTTGTTCGGGAATAGCTAATCCGATATCAAGGGTAAGGGTTAGTAAAGCATACACCCGTAGACGGACCATGTTGCGTGGTGATAATCATCTAAATAAGGGAACAACCATTTAGGTGAAATTGACTTACCGATATTGCATGCTAAGCACCGAAATAGATCACTAGTATAAAACGCCTTGTGGTTATAAAGTCATGGGGAACACTTACCCTAGTTAGTTGCATTAATATGGATACAACAATCAATTTCTCAAAATAATTATTTATTACCTTTACAAATCCCTCCTCTTAGGAAATTATTAACTAAAAAGCTTAAGCACTAGCAGTCTTCTACATCCTTCCGTATTCTCTGTGGGATCGACCCCAACTTCTAGTTGGATTCTTTATTGACAACGTCCGCTTCATACTCCGTAAGGAGGTGTGGTTTGAGCGTTATTAGGAATATTCATCCTCGAATGTGGGAAAACATACATAATACAGAGAAATGCAATCATTACACTCAAATACTGATCATTTAAGCCAAAAACTAACAGAATGACTATCTCCGATTCAAACTACATGGCTGAGATGAATTCATGAATCACACATACATCCATATACATAAAAGAAACTTCGACACATAAACTGAACATGAAAACTAAAAAGAGTCTTAGGGAAAAAACTGATACCTCAAGATGGAATTGAGCTGGTAGAGAATAAATGTGGGTATCTACCCATCATGTCTGCTTCAGCTTCCCACATAGCTCCTTCAACGTGATGATTCATCCATAAAGCTTTGACTGAAGCTACTTTCTTGTTTCTTAACCTTCAAACCTGACGGTCCAGTATTTCCACTGGAACCTCCTCATAACTAAGGTTTTCCTTCACACCAGCACTGTCCACCGGAACCACTAGAGATGGATCACCCAAACACTTCTTTAAGAGCAACACATAAGAAATAGGATGCACGAAAGCTAATTCTGAGGGCAACTCCAATTCATATGCCACCTTGCCAACCCATTTTACAATTCGGTAAGGGACAATATAACGAGGGATGAGTTTTACTTTCTTTCCAAATCGCATCACTCCTTTTATGGGAGATACCTTCAGAAACACCCAATCATCCACCTCGAATTCTAATTCCCTCCTTCTCACATCGTCTTAGGACTTTTAGCGACTTTGAGTTGTTTTCAACCTATCCCATATGAGCTGAACCTTCTCCATAGCCTAATGAACAAAATCTAGTCCTATCATCGCAACTTCACCAACTTCGAACCAACCAATGGGCGATCTACATCTCCGCCCATAGAGAGCCTTAAACAATGCCATCTGAATACTGAAATGATAACTATTATTGTATGCAAGCTCGCTAAGAGGCAAATAATCATCCCAAATACCTTTGAAGTTAATCACGCATGCTCTCATCATATCCTCGAGAGTCTGAATTATCCGCTCCGCTTGACAATCCATTTGCGGGTTAAATGTTGTGCTGAGCTTAACCTGAGTACCAAGTCCTTTTTGAAATGACCTCCAAAACTGAGAGGTAAATTGGGTACCTCTGTCTGATATGATGGACAAAGGCACTCCATGCAATCGAACAATCTCCGAGATATATAGTTTGGCATATTCCTCCACCAAATCCGTGGTTTTGGATGGTAGAAAATGAGCGGCCTTGGTCAACTTGTCTACCACAACCCAAATGGAGTCATATTGTCGACGAGTGCGAGACAACCCTGTGATGAATTCCATGTTGATTTCTTCCAATTTCCAAGAAGGAATACTAATATCCTGAAGAACACCTCCCTGTCTCTAATGCTCGACCTTCACTTGCTCACAATTTGGACACTTAGCTACAAATTCTACTATGTCCTTCTTCATGCCATCTACCAATAGACTTTTCGTAAGACAAGGTACATCTTAGTGACACTTGGATGGATATAATACCTGGATCCATGAGCCTTGTACAACATCCGGTTCCTCAAATCATCAACATCCGGATCACATAAATGACCCTGGTACCGAAGCACACCATCTCCCTCTTTGGAGAAGACCTCTACCTTTTGATTCTAAACGGCTTCCTTTAACATTACCAAAATAGGGTCCTCATCTTGCCTAGATTTTACATCAGTCACCAAAGAGAATTCTGATCCGTTCTGAATAATAACACCGCCATCAGTCGAGTCAACCAACCGAACTCCCAACCTTGTGAGTTGGCGCACATCCTTCACCAGCTCCTTCTTTCCCTCATCCACATGGTACACACTCTCCATAGAGAGTCTACTAAGTGCATCTGCCACTACATTGGCCTTACCCAGATGGTAAAGGACACTCATATCATAGTCCCTGAGTAGCTCCAACCACCTCTTTTGACAAAGATTGAGATCCTTTTGGGTAAACACATATTGTAAACTTTTATGGTCCATAAACACATCCACGTGGACCCCGTACAAATAATGTCGCCATATCTTCAAGGAGAATACCACCGTGGCAACCTCAAGATCATGGTTCAGGTAATTCTTCTCATGAACCTTTAGCTGTCTGGAGGTATATGCTATAACTTTTCTGTGCTGCATCAATACACACCCAAGTATGATCCTTGAAGCATCACAATATGCCAAGAACCCATCGGTACCCTCGGGTAACATCAACACTGGTGCTGAGGTAAGTCGAGCCTTCAACTCTTGAAAGCTCCTCTCACAAGCCTCCGACCATTGGAATTTCACTTTCTTTTGGGTCAATTTGTTCAAGGGTGCTAAAATAGATGAGAAACCTTCCATAAACCTTCGATAGTAGCCGGCTAAACCCAAAAAGCTCCAAATATCTAAAGGATTCACCGGTCTAGGCCAATTCTTCACCGTTTCTATTTTCTGAGAGTCCATCTTTATGCCTTCGCTTGATACCACATGGCCCAAAACGCCACTAAGTTCAACCAAAACTCACATTTGCTGAATTTGCATATAATTGGTGATCCTTGAGAGTCTGCAACACTACTCTCAAATGAGTGGCATGCTCCTCCCAGCTCCAAAAGTATATCAGGATGTGATCAATAAACACAATCACAAACATATCCAAGTATGGCTTGAACACCCTGTTCATCAAGTCCATAAATGCTGTAGAAGCATTCATTAGTACAAAACACATAACTACAAACTCATAATGACCATACCACATCCTGAAGGCTATCTTCGGGATATTGCTCTCCCTAACTCTGAGCTGATGGTACCCGAATCTGAGATCCATCTTCGAGAAGCACTTGGCACCCTAAAACCGGTCGAATAAATCATCAATCTTGGGTAGAGGATACCTGATCTTGATGGTAACCTTGTTCAATTGCCGATAATCAATACACATGCGAAGGGAACCATCTTTCTTTTGGAAAAAGAGAAGTGGTGCACCTTATGGGAACTTTCTCAGTCTAATGAAACCCTTATCTAACAGGTCCTTAAATTGCTCCTTCAACTCATTTAGCTCGACTGGAGCCATTATGTAGGGAGGAATAGATATAGGCTGCGTATCGGGAAGAAGGTCAATACCAAAATAAATCTCCTGCTCGGGAGGGATTCCTAGTAGGTCATTAGGAAAGACCTCTGGATACTCACATACAACTGGGACAGACAAGATAGTCGGGGTCTCGAATGTTGCATCCTTAACCCTAACTAGATGGTACACACAACCTTTGGAGATCATCTTTTGCCTTAAGGTAGAAAATAAAACAACCTACTGGAACGGTTGAATTACCCTTCCACTCTAAGACTAGCTCTCTCGGAAATCTGAACTCTACTTGCCCGTGTCCTACAATTGACTGAGGCATAACATGCAAATAGCCTATCCATGCTGAGGATAACAGCAAAATCGATCATGGCTAACTCTATCAAATATGCTGAGGTGATTTTATGAAGGACTGACACTGGGAAACTTCTATACACCCGTCTAGATATAATTAAATCACCCACTAGAGTAGAGACTGAGAAGGGTTCTGATAAGATTTCGGGACTGACTCCAAAATTACTAGCCACATAAGGTGTCACAAAAGACAAAGTAGCCCCTGGATCTAACAAAGCATATACATCAAGGTGGAAAACTCGTAACATACCAGTGACTACATCCGGGGAGACCTCCTGCTCCTAGCGGGATGCTAGGGCATAGAATCTATTTTGGCGCTGACCGCTACCTGTGCTAGTAGATGCCCCGTGCTAGGTTGGGCGTGCTGGTGGAGCTGCTGAACTGGAAGCTGGGTCGCGACCCCTATCATGGCCATGTTTAGCTGTTGGACAATCTCTGAGCACATGTCCAGACTTCCTACACCCGAAGCAAGCACATGTACCTCCAAGCACTGACCCGTGTGCCTCCAGCCACATTGGTCGTAAACTGGAATCTGTGGGCCTATTGCTCTGACCCCTAGACCCTGATGCTCACCCCCTCTGATCATGCCTAGTCCTGGATGGCACACTCAATGCTGAAGATGCTGGGGCTGAAGATCTCTAGTAGGTCTACTGTTGGTGCCCACCACCATACCTCGGCTGTGAGAATCTTGACTATCAGTCTTGGTCCTCTTATCCTCCCTCTCTCTCATATGCGCCGCCTCATATTCTGGGCATACAAAACTATCCGAGGGAAATCCATATCTTGGTAGAGCATAGAGGTCCTACAATCTTTGTCCCAAATAGACCGCCACGCCATGAACAAACCTACTCACCCGCGCTCTCTAATCAGATAGGTGAGTGAACTCAAGGGCATACTCCTGCACCATCATTCTCCCTTGCTTAAGATTCACAAACTTGGCTGCCTTCAGCTCCCGCATCTCATAAGGGAAGAACCGATCTAAGAACGTGATAAAGGGCGTATTTATGACTTCATAGACATATTTTTTCCTGTACTTTACTATGTTTTTGAGAATAAATTATGTGTGTTTGCATGTGTTTGTATTATATATTTGCGAAATTAGCTAACGCATGTGATTAGATGTTTTCAGGGCTAAAAGTGATGGATTTGGGTGTTTTTGATACATTTGGAATGAAGTTGGAGAAGAAGGAATGCACTACGCAAGAATTAAAATAAAAATATATATGTGGTGCAATGCCAAGCCTGCGCGACAAGCCGCGTGAGGCAACAGCAAGAATGGCGCTACAGGACGTATGATGTGTAGCAACAATGGCGCATGGCCAGGCGCGAGGCGCCCAGCTTCCCCACACGATGACTGGCATGACACAGCCTTACTCCTGCGCGTTGGAAGGTGCAACACGACCCAACACCTGCGCTATGGTATGTGCGATGCGACACTTGATGTAGCAGAAGCATGAGGCATTGTGGCAAGTGTTTCAAACGGCCCAAAAATGGATCTCCCACTTCAACTAGGAAAAGGAACTTTAAGTTCCAATTCAAATTCATCAAGGAACAAGGAAAACACAAATCTAATACTATAAATACCCTTTTATTTTCATGTAATAGTCAAGTCTTCAAGTAGGAGAAGTTTTAGGGAATGTTGTTTTCAAGTCTTCAAGTAGGGGAAGTTTTAGGGAATGTTGTTTTTAAGTCTTCAAGGAGGATTAGAGTTTTAAGTCTCAAGTTTTTATATACAAGTTTGGTGTTTTACGTTGTGAACTTTGAGAAGATTGTTGAATTGTTCTTCCGAATTTTTGCATTAATCAAGTGAAGGTTCTTCCAATCATTGTTGCAAGTATTAATTTTAGTTTTTATTTACAAATACTATTAGGTTACTTATAAACATGATAGGATAAAACCACCATAACTAGGGTTGTGGGAACCATGGTGAATTAACAAACTAGGGTTTGCACTCAGTGATTCTAAACCAATACTAAACGCTTATATTGTATTCTCTTCATGCTTAAACGTTTCTTAACAGTGTGCAACGTTAGGAATTTCCCAAATTCTTTACTTGCTTAGGTCTAAGAGGTAGAGATTAGGAAAAGAGAATTACAACAAAACCTTGATTTAGATAATCATTGTATTAACTTGAGCTATGGTCGCNAGATGAGTTACCTGGTATTCCGTAGAGATTAGGAAAAGAGAATTACAACAAAACCTTGATTTAGATAATCATTGTATTAACTTGAGCTATGGTCGCAGGATAGTTAAATTTGGGACATATTGATAACGGTTAATTTGCAATCGCTCATGAGACCTGGTCAAGTGATTGAGTATAGTCATTCAATAGGGACTGGTCAGTCGTTGGAATGAACCTAAGTTATCAGTTCTACAAGTAAAATATTGGGATAGATCACTAGTGTAAAACCAAAAGTAGTCAAGGATCCATGGGGATCACTTACCCTAGTTAATCGCATTAATTTGGAAATAACCATCAATTTCTCAACATTGTCATTTATTAATTTTACAAATTCCCCCTCTTAGGAAATAATTGACTAAAAAGCTTAAGCACTAGCGTTCTTCTACATCCTTCCATATTCATTGTGGGAACGACCCCAACCTCTAGTTGGGTTCTTTATTGACAACGCCCGCTTCATACTTTCAGAGGATGTATGGTTTGAGTGTTATCAGAACGCAATATAGAACTCCTCCCAAGTGACAAGGCCTACTCCAGCGTCCCTACTGTCTTTCCATTGTTGAAACTAGATGTGTGCGGCCCCTTTCAGCTGGTATGAGGCCAACTCTGCACAATCAACCCCATTCACCCCCATATCCTGGGTGATATTCACAATCTCACCAATGAACTCATGTAGGTCCTCATCTACTTTTGACCCTAGGACTCTGGTGGGTTCATTCTCAACAAATCCCTAACCCGATCCGCCACCGCATTTCCATTTTGCAAGACATACGCAACTACCTGCTAATTGACCTGAGTAGTCAAGGCCTGCATGAACATCTGAATAGCTACCCTAAATTCAGCATGGGCAACCGGCTCCGATGCATGGTGCTCTTGGACTGGTGGGGCCTTCTGGTGCCCATTTCCATTGCCATCCTCGTGGCCGTCTCTATTCCCATTCCTTAGACCATTTACTCTTCGGGGAGCCATGATTCTTCAATCTAAAATAGCATGAATTAGAAGAATAGGGATACATTTCATCGCACGAAATAGATCACAAAAGAAAGGAACATTTCCTAAACGTTTTATAGCCTCTTCGTCATAAGTGTGACGTGCTTCACACCCATGAAAAAGACTCTAATTAACGCGGATTTCAGACACCCTAGGACACTTTAAACCTATTGCTCTAATACCAATTTTGTTATGACCCGAACGGAGGCCCGGATCGAGACATGGGATAAGAAGCCCCGAGAGACTCTAAGTCGATCCATGGCATGAATATACATCTAACTCAATATCAATAAAGCGGAATACTTAGCATAACAACATAGCAGAATCATAAACATGACATAAAATAGAAGCGAAATGTACTACATTTGTAATAGCTGAATACTACTTTTAGTCTGAAAGCCTCTAACATGTCTGATGGGTTGATGGGACAAAACCCCCAACTAACCCGGCAAGTCTATAAAACCATACATGAAAATATAACTGATATCAAACTGGTCCTCGAAAATTGAGGACTCACCAAGAGCTAGATGCGAGTCTTCGGAACAAGCTAATGACGGTGCTGGGTCTGAAGATCGGAGCCTGTATCATAAAATGATACAACATGAAGTATTTGATCAATACTTGGAATGTACCGAGTATGCAAGATAAGTAAAACCTCTTGAAAAACTAAAATCATTTAAAACATGCATAATATAAACATAAACAAAATAAGAGTCAGAGAGTAGGGCTTGCATGCATTCTTTCTGAAAACATGATCTCAACATAACATAATATCATAACTGAATCGATTGACCTAAGGCTGAAATTTGATAATCATACATAAAATTGAACATTGGGTCAAACTTGCTTTAGAACATATATAGACATGTACATAATGAATGATGAATATGCATGATTGAAATCATGAGGAACAATGGGATATTCGTCTTTTAACCGACATACCACGATAGAGCTTACGTGGTCCCAACTATCACACTCAAGTGGGTAGAGCCGTCCAAAGCCTTGCTAGGGCTAAGGATTATACCATGATATGGATATCAAGCTCGTGGCCCAATAGGGCAGGGGATAGCTCACAAGGGAGGTTCCTAAGTAATATA
>JACEIK010002009.1:59465-138855 GCA_018107945.1 Datura stramonium
CATGCACGCATGCCCCCTGGAAAGCCAGGGACGGTCCTGGCTACTTGGGAAAAATAGTGAGGCATCATATAAGGCTATATCATGATGGTGTCGGTTAAGATGAGTCCTCCCATTGTTCCTCATGATTTATGAATGCTTATGTTTATGTTACTTGGGCTCAAGTCATGGTTAGTGAAGCTTTTCTCCTATGATTATGATTATGACTAATTTATAAATATTTTGAAAACCTTGAGCCCTTATGTTTACATTATGATATTTACTTTATGCACACGTTATCCTACTCTTATGTATTTTACTATCCATTTTTACTTACCTTTCATACTCAGTACATTCCAAGTATTGACCGCATACTCTATGTTGTATCATTTCATGATACAGGTTTGAGGGATCAGTCTCAGCCGCATCATTAGTCCTGCTTCTCTCTCAGACCTATCTACCCAGTATTGGCGAGTCCTCATCCTTTGAGGACATTCAATTATCTATAGTTATGTTCTTTTAGTTTCAGTGTTTAGTTAGTTAATTAGGGTCTTGTCCCATCAACTCATTAGTATGTAGAGGCTTATTAGACATAGTGTGTATCCAACTTCGGAATTGTGTTATGTATTCAGATATTCAGATGATATTATATTTTCAGACTCCCGCTTTGTTATGTATGTCAAACTTCTTCTTGATTATGATAGTTTTAGTTTTTATGTTCATTGCATGGGTCTTCTTGTAGCCTCTCGGAGTTCTTTGTCCGTGTCTCGATCCCGGCCTATGTTCAGGTCGTGACATCCCAGCAGATCTAGTAGAGTTAGACATGATAGATTTTGATATTATCTTTGTCATGTATTGGTTACATACATGTTATGCCTCCGTAAATTGTAGAGTCCTTGCAGTATAGTTTCGGTTTCCCGGTAAGCTAGTTCTAGAGTGGAATAGTAGTTCAGTTGTGCCTATAGGTCACTTTATTTCCTACCTTAAGGCCAAAAAGATAATTTTTTTTAAAGTTGTATTTACCCTCTAGTTCAGGTTAAGGATGCTACGTCTAAGACCCCGACTCTCCTATCAGTTTCTATTATGTGTGAATATCCAGAGGTGTTCCCAGATGATCTACCCGGAGTCCCTCCCGAGCGGGAGATCGATTTTGGTATTGACCTTCTTTCTGATATGCAGCCCATATCTATTCCTCCTACAGGATGGCTCTAGCTGAGCTAAAGGAGTTGAAAGAATAGTTGAAGGAGCTCCTAGACAAGGGTTTCATCAGACCTAGCAAATCCCCATGAGGTGCACCAATTCTCTTTGTTCGGAAGAAGGATGGTTTTCTTTGTATGTGCATTGACTACTGGTAGTTGAACAAGGTTACGATCAAGAACAAGTATCCTCTCCCCATAATTGATGACTTGTTTGACCAACTCTAGGGTGCCAAGTGTTTCTCAAAGATAGACCTCAGATTCGGATATCATCAACTCAGAGTAAGGGAGAGTGACATCCCGAAGACAGACTTCAGGACTCGGTATGGTCATTATAAGTTTGTAGTTATGTCTTTTGGACTAACGAATGCTCCTGCAGCTTTTATGGATATGATAAACAGAATGTTCAAGCCATATTTGGACATGTTCATAATTGTGCTCATCGATGATATTCTCATATACTCTTGGAGCAAGGAGGAACATGCTACTCATTTGAGGATTGTACTACATACTCTTAAGGATTGCCAACTATTTGCCAAATTCAACAAGTATGAGTTTTGGATGAACTCAGCAACATATTTGGGCCATGTGGTGTCGAGTGAGGGTGTACAAGTGGACTAGAAAAATATAGAAGCTGTAAAGAATTGACCTAGACCAGTTAGTCCTTTGGATATCAAGAGTTTCTTGGGTTTAGCTGGACATTACAAGAGGTTTATTGAGGGATTTTTACCCATTGCGGCACCATTGACTAAGTTGACCCAAAAAAAAGTAAAATTTTAGTGGTCGGATGCTTGTGAGAAGTGTTTTCAAGAGTTAAAGACTCGATTCACTTTAGCCCGGTGTTGACCCTACCCGAGGGTACAGATGGATTTGTGGTGTATTGTGATGCCTCTAGGGTTTGTCTTGGTTGTGTGTTGATGTAGCATGGCAAGGTCATTGCGTATGCCTCTAGATAGCTTAAGACTCATGAGAAGAAATACTCGATGCAGGACCTGGAATTGGCAGCAGTGGTATTTGCACTGAAGATTTGGAGGCACTATTTGTATGCAGTGCATGTATACGTGTTCACGGACCACAAGATTCTTCAGTATGTGTTTACCCAGAATAACCTGAATTTTGGACAAAGGAGGTGGTTAGAGATTCTCAAGGATTATGACATGAGTGTCCTTTATCATCTGATAAAGGACAATGTAGTGGCGGATGCTCTTAGAAGGCTATCCATGGAGAGTGTTTCGCATGTGGAAGATGGAAGGAAAGAGTTGGTGAAGGATGTGCACCGGCTTTCACGATTAAGAGTTCATTTTATCGACTCGATGGATGGTGGTGTCATTGTTAAGAATGGTTCAGAATCCTCTTTTGTGACTGAAGTCAAGGCTAGGCAAGATGAGAATCCCATTTTGGTAAAGTTTAAGGAACCATTTCAGAATCAAAAGGTAGAGGTCTTCTCCCAAGGGAGAGATGGTGTACTTCGATATCAAGGTCATTTGTGTGTTTCAGGTGTTGGTAACTTGAGAGAACGGGTGTTGCATGAGGCTCATGATTCCTGATATTCTATACATCCAGGTTGCCACCAAGATATACCGTGACCTACGGGAAGTCTGTTGGTGAAATGGTATGAAAAAGGACATAACAGAGTTTGTGGCTAAGTGTCTGGATTGCCAACAAGTGAAAATGGAGCATCAAAGACCAGGAGGTGTGCTACAAGACGTCAATATACCCACTTGGAAGTGGGAAGAGATCAATATGAACTTCATCATAAGGTTGCCTCGTACATGTTGATAGTATGACTCTATTTGGGTGGTTGTGGACAGGTTGACTAAAGCAACTCATTTTAATCGGTCAAAACTACTGATTCAACTGAGGACTATGTTATGTTGTATATTCGGGAGTTAATTCAGTTACATGATGTTCCCTTGTCTATCATATTAAATAGAGGTACTCAGTTCACTTTGCAGTTTTGGAGGTCGTTTCAGAAGGGACTTGGTAATCAGGTCAAGCTTAGAACAACTTTTCACCCACAGATGGATGGTCAGGCCGAGAAAACCATTCAAACTCTTAAGGATATGTTGAGAGAATGTGTGAATTACTTCCAAGGTAGTTTGGATAGTCATTTGCCTCTCATTGATTTTGCATATAACAACAGCTACCACTCCAGCATTCAGATGGCTCTGTTTAAGGCTCTTTATGGGTGAAGTTGTAGACATCCTATTGGCTGGTTTGAAGTAGGTGAGGCTATGTTGATAGGGCTAGATTCAGTCCATGAGGATATGGAGAAAGTTTAGCTTATAAGGGAAAGGCTGAAAACGCCTTAGAGTCGTCAAAAGTCCTACGCAGATGTGAGGAGAAGAGAACTTGAATTTGAAGTTGATGATTGGGTGTGCTTGAAGGTATCTCGTATGAAGGGGGTGATGAGATTTAGAAAGAAAGGAAAGCTTAGTCCCCAATATGTTTGCCCGTACAGGATTGTGAGACGCGTTAGTAAGGTGGCCTATGAGTTGGAGTTGCCTTCAGTGCATCCAGTTTTCTATATATTGCTCTTAAAAAAGTGCATCGATGACCCAGATTTGGTTGTTCTGGTGGAGAGCATAGGTGTGAAGGATAGCCTTAGATATGAAGAGGTACTAGTTGAGATCCTTGATCATCAGGTTCGGAAGTTGAGGAACAAAGAAATAGCTTCAGTAAAGGTTATGTGGAGAAATTAGCTGGTTGAGGGAGCTACGTGGGAAGTCGAAGCTAATATGATGGCTAAATACCCATATTTTTCCCTTCCGGCATAGTTCCTACTTGAGGTACCAGTTTCACCTTAGTACTATGTTTAGTTTCATGTCCAGTTCATGTCTCCCAGTTTCCTTAATGTCAGTGCGTGTATGTGTGATTCATGAATTCAGTGCAATCATGTATTTCAGTCCAGAGTCAATTACTCCGTCAGTTCTCAGCTTCAGATATTTAGTATTTGGGATGGCATATCCTTTCCCCAGTTATTCAGTATGTTTACCCACATTCGAGGACAAATGTTCCCAAGGGGGAGATACTATAATACCCCGAAAGTGCCTAAGACTAGACTCGGGAGTTGAAAGGGCTGTTCAACAGAAAAATTGGAAAATTATCACAAGAAAACACATGGAATGAGTCGTAGGAGTGTCCAAAAGATTGTAGGATCACTCATAGGTAGCAGTTTGCTAAGGAAAAGTTGGTAGCAACGAGTCCAGTAATGACTCGTGGGATGATGGTACGAGTCATGGAAGGGAGTCGACATTTGGATCTGGACTGTCAGGCTAGAAGGTAGAGTTTTGACACAATTTGTGGTGAGGAACCATGGGTTTTGGTAAGGACTCGTTGGTTGGGTCTGGGGTGACTGAGTTGGAAGCCACGCGTCAAGGTACGACTAGTTATGAGGAACAACGAGTTGTTACTCACACCCATATGAAGGATCAGGAAATTATCCCAATAGTGGTAATGGATGGGTCCAACGACTTGTGGGATGATGACACGAGTCATTGTGTGATCCATGGAAAACTCTAGAAACTCAAGGTTGAGGCAGTGGCAATGACGGAAGGAACCCACGAGTTGTGGGATGGAGGTACGACTCGTGGTGTGAGTCGTGGTACCTAAGAATGTAGAAATTTCTGTGATGTTAGTCAGGGAAATTTTGTAATTTCTAAGCCCCTAAGTCCTAAACTACATAATTTTAAGCCTTGAAAGAAGTGTATTAGGAGGGTTAAACCCATTCTAAACTATTCCCTTCCCATGCACGCAAGCTTAGAGGATTCCATTGAAGATCAAGCCTAGAAATCCTCCAAATCTCCTCCAAAATTCTTGGGCTTTCATGATCAAGCCAAGAATAAGTTTAACTAGGTATGTAGGGTTATGAATGGGTGTTTCTCTTCACTCTCATGCCCAAGTCCTATCCCAAGTTCATGAATTAAAGTGTATGATGGGGTTTTAACCCAAAGTATGAATTCTCTATTTTATAATCATGGGTCGATTCCCTTCATGGTTTTAAATGATACTTTAAGATTTATGGACATGTTTTGTGCTTATTTTGAATTACAATTTGTGATTTCTAGTTTTGAAAATATCATGCCCTATTTAAGCAAGTTTCATGAATAGTTAAGATTATGATCTAAGTTTTCATGCATGATGAGATGTTTAGAATGAAAGAATGTTTATGACTTATCCATGTATAAATCCATGATTTTGACTATCAAGTCTATGTCAAGTATGTTATTGTTTTGGCAAGCCCACATTATCTAAGTATGTTTTCATGATTAAGTTCAATTTTATGATATTAGCTTACCACATGGTTTTGGAGTCTAGATTCCCACTTTCAGCTTGTGGTATGTTTTGAGAAAAAGCTCCTCATATTCAGACTTCAGACTATGTATGTAATTCATGATCAGCTTTATTGAAAAAAATAATGGTTCGACTTCGTTGAAAAATGATGGAGAGCATATGCATGTTTTCGGGAGTAGTGTCTAGCACCGAGTATGCTAGGGGTTCAAGTAAACCCCCAGCCTTAAAACTACGTG
Source organism: Datura stramonium (assembly GCA_018107945.1). Taxonomy (NCBI): domain Eukaryota; kingdom Viridiplantae; phylum Streptophyta; class Magnoliopsida; order Solanales; family Solanaceae; genus Datura; species Datura stramonium. The sequence continues at coordinate 65,167 of JACEIK010002009.1, forward strand.
CCAACATAGGTTTATTCAGATTCATTAGGACCTTCCTTGTAAGCTTACCCCGCCCACAAGGGGCCATCAGCTTGATATCGATATCATGGTAGCATCCTTGGCCCCTGGCAAGGTTTTGAACATCTCTGCCCACTTGAGTGTAATAGTCAGGATCACGTAAGATCTATCATGATTATGTCGGTTATCTAACGAGTCTCCCATTGTTCCTTATGATTTCAGTTATGCAAGATCATCAGTTATAATAATATGTTTCAATAGGTTTGACCCAATGATCAACTTATCAATTTTACTTATTAATATTAGTTTCAGCTTTGGATCATTCGTTTCAGCTTTGGATAATTTATTTCAGTTATGAGATTCAGTTATGTTTATTCATGTTTTCAAGATATCAACATGCAAGTCTTTACTCTCAGAATCTTATAATGATATGATTTATGTTATGCATATTTTCAGTTTACACTTACTTAGCCTATTTTGCTTACCTTGCCTACTCAGTACATTCCAAGTACTGACCACATACTCTATATTGTATCGTTTCATGATACAAACTCAGATGTTCAGATTCAGACTCGCCGCTAGACAATTTGCAGAGTTCAGTCCAGACAACTTATTGGTGAGTGCTCATCCTCCGAGGACCGTTAGATAGTCGAGCTATTGTCATTTTCAATTTCAGACTTCTAGTGAGCTAGTTGGGGGTGTTGTTCCATCATCTCGTCAGTATGTTAGAGGCTTATCAAACATAGTTTGTAAATCCAGCTTCAGATTCTGTGTTTTGAGATTTCAGTGATTTAAATATTTTACTATTCAGACTTCTGCTATTTCAGAATTTAGTCTTCCACTTTATTTATGTGGACCTTCAGTTTTATGTTCATGCCATGGGTCGACTTGGAGCCATTTATGATTCTAGATTCCGTGTCTAGATCCGGGTCTATGTTCGGGTCATAACACTTGGTCCTTTGAACACAAACAACAAATAAACAAGAAACGGGGAGATAAAATAGTAAGATAAATGATACAGGATGTTTACATATATGGAAACCTCCTTGCTCAAGGGAGTAAAACCATGACCTATTACGTAGGATTTCACGAACAACTTCAATATGCTTGAGCAACTTTGATTATAGACTCCTATAATCCATAGGATTAACCTCTTAATCCAACCCTCCTTGCAATACTTTTATTACAAGGCTTAAATGCAATAACTCTATTGCAAACAACTCTAACAAGATAACTCTAATTGGTACACAACAGCTAGTTCTATCCCTATCACCAACTTCTTCTAGTTGATGCCTCTTTCTAAATACACAAGAAAGGTTACAATGGAAACACCTACACAAGCTTCATTAAGAGAAGAGTATGTGTACACTTGAGAGTAAAATACAAAGACTAAACAACAACAAGAACCAGGAGACAATTTCAGTTGAAGTAAGCAGGTCCCTTGTTGTTTGTTAGCTTTATTCCTTATGAGGGCTTTTGTAGAGAATACTTTAATTTTTGAATACAAAAACTAGGTCTTTTGCTTGTCATATTTATGCATATATATATATATATGAGAGACCAAAACCTATGAGTAATCTCATTGGATAGTATGTTTGACCTTCTGCTACACTGTTACGACTCTGCTACAACTCTACTGCAGTCTCACCAACCATTGCAGAGAAAGTACACTATACAACTATAGGTTTGATCATCAGATATACACACCGACTAGGTCGCATTAGGAGGCCATGGCAGGAATCCAATCCCTTTATGGCTTTATTTATCATCAAAATCAAGAGTACAATAATTTTCTTCTTTCTGATGATGACAAACATGCACTTCCAATAATCAATTTTCAAGGCTTCCTTCCCCATGTCACTAGTGGATGCATTATTTGCACTACCAGATCCCTCTTTGCTAAAAACATTTCCCCCTTCACCTATGTCCCTTTTCACATATAAGTAAAGGATAACAAAGTGTAGGAGTAGAAATAGGGAACAAATAGATTCATAATTCATATGAGGAGGAGCATTACAAGAACTACAAACAAGAGGACACTTAAAAAGTTGGAAACCACTACACATAACAACAAAATAAAATCAGGACAAGATAATAGAAGACCTACTCGAAGGTTGGCAAAAGACACAAGGGACATTTGGAAAGGGATAGGAGGAAGATAGGCTTAAGGACCAGACAATTTCTAAAGTAATAACGTCATTCTTTCATTGGAAGTATCATGTGCTTGCAACAATTTCTGAGTTAGGGCCCCACCTTGACTTTTAACTCCTTATTTTCCTGACGGAGAGAACTCATGGAACAAGGTCTTCCATAGGAATAGTGGATGCTTGCTATAAGGCATCCTTTACGCTCACAATCTCGACATCTCATTAAGCGAACAACCCTGTTAAATTTTCCACCTCACCGTTTGACTTCTCCTGGGTAGAAATAAGGTCCAAGATGACAGATTGAGACTCTATACCACCACATCGCCAGACACATTTGCATTCTTCTAGGGTAGTGGGGTGAACATCTATTTCTTGGTCCCTACAACTCCCTTCCATAGAGGACTTTGAAGAAATCAAACATACGTTTGAGAATGAACCCATTGGCTAAGCTGTGCTTACCATCCTTCACCATCATCACTTTATGCATGTTCTCGATCATGATCGCTGGTTGACTTATGGCTTGGAAAGTACTGAGGGCCTTCATGAGGTAAAGGTCAGTAATGCCTATAATTGTCCGCTTCTCAGTTCTAGGGAGAACTACCATGTTGCGAACTTGAATACTAACTGGTATTCTCCTTTCTGCTACGTTTTGAATAGCCTCTCACTATTGAGGTTCTCCAATTTTCCAATCACGGACAAAAACTTCCTGGAGGCACACTAGTTTGCCATCGACCTGATCTCTTCAGTGGGAACTTCCAAGATTTGCCCGAGTGTTTTCTCTTCGACGGTTATCTCAACGCCATTTACCGTGGTTCTAAACTCCATGCCTCCAGTTCTAAAAGTCATCTCATGATAGAACTCCCGCACCTCCTTCTTGTCAATATCTGGGATAGAAGAGGCGAGGAGATGATGCCAATCCTGGTATATGACTATCTCATATAGGTCATCCATCTCATGCATGTTTGCTTTTTAGGTTGAAGACCCATCCTCGTAGAAATTTTTTAAGTTTTCAAACCAACCTTCCTCTCCTTTTGAGTAAGAACTTAACCACTTCCTTTTGCTTGGTTGGCCCTGAAGAGGCACTAGGTCCCTCGCTCGTTGAATCTTGATGTTTTGGTAGTCATATCAAGTTCATCCTCGTCAAGCATTTCTCGTTGTTTTCTCTTTGCCCCTGCAACAATTCTTTTCTTGGTGAATTTCTTAGTCAACCGGGTCCCTACATGCTTCTCCCTCCACCATCATCATCTATTTCTTTCCCAACATCCGCTCCCTCAGGGTCAAGCACATTTTCTGGCTGTACTTCCGCCTCAACAATAACTCTCTTTTTAAATTTCCTTTATTGAGCAGTTTAACTTAGTTTTCATTCAATGCATCCACAATTAGTTTATAAGAGCTTTCTCTAGTACTGGGTTGACGAACCAGGTCCCCTAACTAGGTTGAGTAAAGTTTGGTAGTGATTTTTCTCATTTTCCAAGACAAGGGTTGTTCATCCTTACTATCTTCACTAGATTCCCCACCTTGCACTGGATGTTCGGGCCTCCTGGAGTGCCATCCCATTTAGGAGTGGTATAAAGAACACGAGAGCTAATGTCTTGGGGAGGGGAGGAAGAATCATGATTCTTTCCACTGCTACTGACTTTCGACTCACTTAGAGCCATCTAATTAATACTTTAAACTACAAACTGGTTCTCCATTGCAGAAATGTTTGAGGATTATCCTTGTTCCTCAAGAATATCCCTCTCGAGTAGATGGTCTATTGGAAATTCAGACAACACTCTTTTATTCATCACCTCCGCCTCGTGGCCAGACATAGACAATGAACCAGATCGTAGAAGAGGTGCAGTAGAATTCATGAGACTAGTCTTCTCTTTCACTCCCTCACACAGGTAAAAACGGACTTCTCTAGTCGTTGGAGATGCAGGGGATGTAGTGTCGATCATGGTTTCAAAAAAGTGTTTTCAAATTTTGTAGACTGTGGAGATATTGCAATGTGAGAAAACTGAGGAGGAGGGGGGGGAGGTTCTTGACAAGGAGGTTCTGCGGATTTGGTCGGAGCAGAAAGAATAGACATGATGTATAAGGAAAACTGATGAAGGGAATAGATGGATTTTGGGGATTAAGGGTTTTTGAAAATTTTCTTGATTTGAAGATTTAAAACAAGAGAGTGAAATGAGATGGATGGTTGAGCTGCGGTTATTAAAGGAAGAAATGTGTCATGTCAAATAATGGAAATGATGATTGGGTTTAATAAGACATAAAACCGGTATAGAAAAGGTGGGAATAGAGCTTCCTACATGGAAATTCCCAAAATTTTAATGGAGTTGCATAAGTAGTAGATGTAATACTAACCTGTGAGGAGGACTTGGTCCTTCCTCTAAAGATATGAACCATATGCCCAAACATCTGTCCTGCCGCCACTTTTGCTTCTCCTGTGGTTACCATGCATGTATACCTGTTAAGGTATGAAACTGAGTTAGAAAAAGTTTGATAGATACACACTCAGATACATGTATCCTGATCATAGCGAAGAAGGAGATAAACAGTAGATCTCAAGGAAAGACAAAGAGAGAGAGGCTAATTCATCTTAATTAACCCTAGCTTTGACCGATTCTTTTCAAATTGGTCCAACTCTAACTGCTCCCTCTCACTCTTCCCACGTGGAGAATTACTTGTCAATTTGGAAACCCATTTTAGCTTGAGTGTCCAAAACTGAGACAAATAAAAGATCATACTCGTTTTTTTCCATCCTGGAAACCTGATCCTTGAAAATTGGGGACCGAGTACACTGGTGTTTTCTTTGGTCTTAGGGTCATTCAAAAAAATGTCATAGACGTGAGTTAGAAAGCACTCTTAAGGGCACCATCTCTGCTACAGTGAGTGTATGGAAAGTTGTTGGGGTCACACACATATTTTCTATGAGAGTACTAAAGGGAATTAGTTTTTCAAAACTCAAGACCTTCACCATTGTTAGATCTTTTATTGGTTAAGTTATCCAGAACTTGAGGAAAAAACCCATCAGAGGGACTTTTCAAGATCAACTTTTATTTTTACCATGTCCCTCTATAGTTCCATGTTTCTCTCTAAGGATGCAGTAAGATCCAGTTGAGACTTGTTCAGATTTGCTTTAAGCTCATCCTGAAGATCTCAACTTTCATCGTTTCCCTTTTCACCAGACTAAGATATTTCCTCTAATTTCCGAAGGAGACTAAGATTTTTAGATGACAACACATAATAGTTTTATTTTAAAATCAATCAGTTGGGTTGTCATGACATTTTTTTTCTATTTCAAATTCATCAAAGGTTCTTGTTTAAGGAACATTTTTCTTTAGTGATATCACAGGAAGCATCAATCAACATATTTTCTAAGGAACTTAACTCCTTCAAATTATAATCCTTAAGATTCTTTTTAATGTCTAGGAAGGTTACCTCTTTATCTTCTTCTTCGTCTGACTTTGCCATGAGAGCAAACAGTGAGCTGAATGGTGAGTCTTTATCTTCAATCACCATCATTGATGTGTCTTCAGGATTCTCAAAGTTGTCTAATTCACTAGATGAGTCTTCCCATGCAGCTAGAGCTTGTTTGACCACCTGGTCTGCAACAACTCTCCTTTTGAACCTATCTAGGACCTGGTCCTTCTTTTTTCCCTTATCGACATTGTTTTTCACATAGTCCTTGTACTCGGCTCACTGGAGAATCTATTGGGATTTTCTCTATTGTGAAAACTTCCATTCATTTTGATGACCTTTTGAAATCTTCTAGTAAGATAAGTCATGTTCTCATCATCTTCACTCGAGTTAGCTTGAGCAGCATTGAGAGCTAGAGATTTATCCTTGTTTGGCTCTTTTCTGCTTTGGTCTTGCTACTTCTTAAGCTCACGAGTCTTTATGTTACCTATCAGTTCATACATGGTAAGAGTTTAAAGATCTTGAGCTTCAGTGATGGCATCGACCTTACTTTCTCATGATTTGGAAAGAATGCTCAGGATTTTTCGAACGAGCCTGCTAGGTTTTATCACTTCTCCAAGACAATAGAGTTCATTTGTGATGGAAGTGAACCTAGTATGCAACTCTTGAATAGATTCAACTTTTTAAATAGAGAACATCTAATAATGAGTTGTGAGCATATCTACCTTTAACTGTTTCATCTGGTTGGTACATTAATGAGCGATCCTAAGCTAGTCCCATATCTCCTTGGCTGACTCACAAGAGGAAATTCTATTGTATTTATCAGGTCCTATTCCATATACCAGTAGATTCTTGGCTTTATAATTTTCACAAGGACATAGGATATATTACGCATGATGTCCCAGAGCTCACTGTCTTTAGCCATAATAAAATTGTGCATGCGAGACTTCCACTATCCGTAGTACTGACCATTGAATTGAGGTGGTTTTGTGGTTGACTAACCATCTTTGAGATTTGGTGGAGAAACCATTTGACTAGGATCTTTCCTAGGTGTTAACCTTTTAGGAAGAACAGGCTCTTATACCAATTGATGGCATGTATGAGTCCACTACTTATCAAGGGACCTGGTCCTTTGACCGTCAGCAACAAAGAAACAAGCAATGAACAGATAAAACAGTAAGATAAATGACATAGGATGTTTATGTGGAAACTTCCTTGCTCAAGGGAGTAAAATCACGACCTACCATATAGGATTTTACGAACTTCAATATACTTGAGAAACTTTGATTACGGACTCTTGTAATCTATAGGATTAACCTCTTAATCCAACCATTTTTCCAATACCTCTATTATAAGGCTTTAGGTAATAACTCTATTGCAAACAACTCTAACCGATATACCATGACTAGATCTAGTCCTATTTCACGACCCGAACATAGGCCTGGATTGAGACAAGGAACCTAGAACCATAAATTGCTCCAAGTCGACCCATGACATGAACATGAAAACTAAAGCTCAACATGAATAATTGCGGAAATCTAACATCTGATATAATGGAAGTCTGAATATTTAACATATCTGATACAATGAAATACACAACACTGATATGAAACTGAATACATACTATGTCTGATAAGCTTCTAACATCCTAATGAGCTGATGGGACAAGTAAGCTGAAACTGAAAGATACTAATAACAAACTGATAAAAGAGGTCCTTGGAGGATGAGGACTCACCAACAAGATTGATATGCGAACTCCGAGAACTAACTAGCGGTGGGACTTAGCCTGAATGTTCGAACCTGTATCATAAAATGATACAACATAGAGTATAAGATCAGTCTTGGAATGTACCGAGTATGCAAGGTAAAAAAACCGCTAAAAACGGAAATCATGCATATCATAAATATTTCATCAAAAGATTCTGATAGTAAGACTTGCATGCTATTATTTGAAAATATGATGTAAACATAACTAAATATCATAACTCAATCGAATGAACCAAAGATGAAACTGATAATCATAAGTAAAACTGGACATTTGCCCAAACCTGCTGAAAACATAATTTCGTGACTGATGAACATGCATAACTGAAATCATGAGGAACAATGGGAGACTCGTCATATAACCGACATTACCACGATAGAGCTTACGTGGTCCCGACTATTACACTCAAGTGGGAAGAGCTGTCCAAAGCCTTTTCAGGGCTAAGGGCGCTACCGTGATACCGATATCAAGATGAAGGCCCCTCAGGGGAAGGGAAAGCTCATAAGGGAGGTCCCAATAGTACATGCGTAATCTGAAAACATAATATGAGGAGCCTTGGATCAAACCATACCAAAAGGTGAAAAATAGGAGTCTAGACCCCAAAACCATGTGATAAGCTAATAACTTGAAACTGAAGTAGATCTTAGAACATACTTGATCATATGGACTTTCCCAAACTTGAACATGCTTTGAAATAGACTTCATAGTCAAAATAATGGATATAGATATGGGTAATTTGAAATCAAACTTTCATCATAGACATCTTATCATACTTGAAAATATAGATCATAATCTCAACTCTTCACAAAATTCCATAATTGGGCATCATAGTTGTAAAACTTTGAAATCATTATAAAATATGCCCATGAATTATAAAACAACATTAGAAACATGAATAAAATTGACCCATGATAGATGCATAGAGAATTTTCACAAATTGGGTTAGAACCCCAGGAATCATCAACCTTAAATTTCAAGAATTTTGAAGAGGATTTGGGAAAGAGAGTGAAGGAATACTCCCATTCAAAACCCTACATGCCTGGGCACTTTGATTTCACAATCCCCCTTGAAAACCCGAGTGAATTGAGGAAGAACCTAAGGAGTTCTCAAGCTTGATCTCCAATAAACTCCTTACTCTTGCATGCATGGAATGAAAAGGCTTAATATAGGTTAAGCACCCTTAAAAACTCTCCTATCTATGCTTAAAATGATGTAGTTTAGGATCTAGGGGCTTAGGAATTATGAAAACATCCTTACTAAAATAAAGAAAAATTGCACATTGCCAGTCCCCACGAGGGACACCACGACTCGTGGTGTACCTAATGACTCGTGGTGACCCACATATGAGGTACATTGCCCAAATTTAAAATCACCAACCCTGCTTCTGACCACGACCAACTCAATGAGTTGTGGAGTCACTTCACATCTCGTGGTTGCCTCCCGTCGTCACCCCTAAACGATGAATTGCTGCCAATCCTCCCTTCACTTCACGAGTCACTTAATGACTCATGATGTCCTCCTACGGGTCACTGGATGACTCGTCCTGTGGACCAGGTAACGTTTTCCTATTTTCTTCGCTTAAACCCTCGGGTCTGACCTAAGAAACTTTTGGGATATTACAATATCTCCCCCTTGGGAACATTTGTCCTTGAATGTTAATGAACTTATTGAAAAGTTAGGGAATAAAACTATCATCCCAAATACTAAACATTTGACGCTGGAAAATAATGGAGTGACTGAATCTGAACTAATACATGACTAAACTGAATTCATGAATTAGACATGCATGCACTGAAATGAAAAGAACTGAAAACATGATCTGAACATGATACTAAATAGAGTACTAAGGAGGAAACTGATACCTCAAGCTGGAACTGGGCTGGAATGGAAAAGATGTGGGTATTTAGCCATCATATATGCCTCGGCTGCATATGTAGCTCCCTCAACATGCTTATTTCTCCATAAAACCTTTGCTGAAGCTACCTCTTTGTTCCTGAACTTCCAAACCTGACGATCAAAAATCTCGATCAGAATCTTCTCGTAACTAAGGCTATCCTTCACACCTATGCTCTTCATCGAAATTACTACCGTTGGATCACCAATGCACTTCTTCAAGAGCGATACATGGAAAACTTGGATGTACTGAAGCTAATTCTAAGGGCAACTCCAACTCATAGACCACAATTCTAATACGTCTCACAATTCTGTACGGGTAACCATACCGGGGACTAAGCTTCCCCTACTTTCTGATTCTCATTAATCCCTTCATGGGAGATACCTTTAGAAACACCCAATCATCAACTTCAAACTCAAGTTCTCACCTCCTCACATCCTCGTAGGACTTTTGAAGATTCTGAGTTATTTTCAACCTTTCCCTTATAAGCTGGACTTTCTCCATAGCCTCATGAACCAAATCTGGTCTTATCAATGTATATTTATTGACTTTAAACCAACTGATAGGTGATCTACACCTCCACCCATAAAGAGCTTCAAACAGAGCAATTTGAATGCTGGAATGGTAGCTATTGTTATATGCAAACTTGATGAGAGGTAAATGGTCATCCCAACTATCTTTAAAATCAATCACACATGCTCTCAACATTTCCTCAATAGTATGAATGGTCCGCTCCATCTGACCATCTGTCTGTGAGTGAGAAGTTGTGCTAAGCTTGACTTGAGTACCGAGTTCCTTATGAAACAACCTCCAAAACTGGGAGGTAAACTGAGTACCTCCATCTGATATGATGGATAGGGGAACTCCATGTAGCTTAAATAACACCCAAATATACAATTTAGCATAATCCTCTGCTTAATCGGTAGTTTTAACTGGTAGAAAAGGAGCTTCCTTAGTTAACCTATCTATAACCACCCATATAGAGTCATACTGTCAACGAGTATGAAACAACCATATAATGAAGTTCATATTGATTTCCTCCCACTTCCATGTAGTTATACTAATATCTTGAAACACACCTGCAGGTCTTTGATCGCCCACTTTCACTTGTTGACCATTTGGAAACTTAGCCACAAACTCTGCTATGTTCTTTTTCATGCCACTCAACCAATAGACTTCCCATAGGTCACACTACATCTTGGTGGCACCTGTATGTATAGAATATCGAAAACCATTGTCACGACCTGAGCATAGACCCGGATCATAGACATGGGACAAGGGACCCCGAGAGACCCCAAGTCGACCCATGGCATAAGCATTTACTAACTCAGTCAATAAACATGAAGAAACATAATCATAAACTCAGAAGACGTCTAACTTAACATAACAACAGAATGAACGTCTGAAGTTGAATACATGTCTAAGTATGATAAACCTCTAATTTGGATGAACTGATCGGACAACACCCCCAACTAGCTCAGAAATACTGAAACTGAAAATACATCCAAGGTAATTGAAAGTCTAGTCCTCAAAAGATGAGGACTCACCAATCTAGTAGGTGCAAACTCTAATAAGCGACTACGAACGGGGTTGAACCTGTGATACGGATCCTGCATCATAAAATGATGCAACATAGAAGGTATACAGTTAGTACGTGAAATGTACCGAGTATGCAAGGTAAGTAAAACCGCTACAACAATATAAATATTTTAAAACAAGTCATACATATATAATTGCTTTTAAGGATAAGAAGAAGGTCACAAGCATTCATTATGAAATCATCCTTATTTATTACGTGATCATGCATAGCTTTAGAATATCTTGACTGACTCGAATGACTCAAAGTTAAATCATAAAATTTATATCAAAAGCTGAACAATGAGTCAAACCTTTCTTTTTGAACATGCATGCATAATATAGTCATCATGAGTAATGGATATGCAAATTCGAATGATATAGACAGTGGGAGACTCGTCATTTAACCGACATACCACGATAGAGCTTACGTGGTCCCGACTATTACACTCAAGTGGTCAGAGCCATCCAAAATCTTTCCAAGACTAAGGACACTACCATGATATCGATATCAAGATGAAGGGCCAATCGGGACGGGGATAGCTCACAAGGGAGGTCCCAATAATATAATAGAATCAACCTACGTTGGCGCGTAGTTCTGGGGCATAGGGTTATCGACCCTTAGCCTACTCGGTGCTAGACTCTTCTCCCAAAACATGCAATGCTCTACATCGTATAAATACGAAGCTCAACATCGTCTAGTGATGAAGCTCAACATGAAATCATGCATAAACTCAACATCGTATGAAATGAAGCTCAACATTGTCTATTGACAAAGCTCATTATGAAATGATGCATACACTAGACATCATATAAATATGAAGCTCAACAATGTCGTCTCGACAATGCTTAAAATGAAATCATGCTTAGACCCAACATCATGTGAAATGAAGCTTAACATTGTCCTTGACAAAGCTCGATGATAATATGCATATCAATTAAGGATTTACGCATATAGAAGGCTTTACTTTGAAACATACCATAAGCTAGAATTCATAATAATAGTTAAAGGAAAATTTCATCTCAACCAGGTGGTAAGCTCATGTCGGGGAAAATCAGTATTTGAAAACATCATATGGGCATCACCCAGAGCTCTACCATACTTGGTTCTATTTAATCTTCTTTGAAAACATCATCAAAATCATGGGTAAGGTTGGAAACATGCCTTTCATCATCTATTCCATTGTCATCACATTCTTCCACAATCACTTCTATTATGAACTATCCACACATGAGCATTTTAGATTCAATTTTTAGAAAAATAATTTTTGTAAAAGAAATTAAGTTAGAATCCGCTCGATCTTGGCAAATAATCAATATCAACTAAATTTAATCATACCCATGAATAGAGATGTAAGAATCATGCAATTAAATGAAACCCCATACTTGATCATTATAAACCAATCACAATTTGATAGGGAATGGGCATGGGTTTGGAAGGAAGCACCCACTCATAGCCTTACATACCTGGGATTGAATTCTAACTTTTCCTAATTGCCCAGCTGAGATTCCCCTTGAAAACCTTGAGAATCCACCTTGATTCTTCCCTTTAAGCCTCAAACTTTGCATGTATGAGAGAAATGGCCTAAGATAGTTTTTTCTCTGCTAAAACCCCTCTAATATGAGCTTAAAATGACATAGTATAGGCCCTTAGAACATAGAAATTATCGAAAATCCCTTACTGATTTCATTGAAAATAACTGTTAGGGGATCCTACAACCTGACGACTCGTCACCTGGGCTCACGATCCATTGGTTCTCTCATCAAGTTCACTGGATAATTGATTTGTTGGGGCTCCTAGTGAGCGACATGAAGACTCATGCCCAGAGAACATGACTCGTGGTCACCTACCGTCAAGTACACTAGATTAATTTCACAATCTCCCTCTAGAACCATCCCACGACTGACATGACGACTCGTGGTGGTTGACCACGAGTCGTTACATCGCCCGTGGGGACCTCAAGTCCCTCATCCTCCCAGGCCTTCCCACGAGTCACTTGACGACTCGTGGGGTCTCCTGATGAGTCATCAAATGACTCTTCCTACACTACTGCAACATTTTTTCTGTTTTTGTCCATTTCAACTTTCGGGTCTGATTCTTGAATTCTCAAGGTTTAACAACCATGAGCCTCATGCAACATCCGACCTCTCAAATCATCAACACCTTGGGGACACAAATGACCCTGATATCGAAGTACCCCATCTCCCCCTTAGGTGAAGACCTCAACCTTCTAATTTTGAACCGTTTCCTTCAACTCTACCAAAATAGGATCCTCGTCTTGCCTATCCTTGACTTTAGTCACTAAAGAGGATTCTGATCCATCTTGGACAATGACACCACCATCTGCTGAATCAATAAGGCGAACCCCTTGTAATACCCCGAAAGTGCCTAAGACTAGACTCGGAATTTGAAATGGGAATAATAGAAAATTTGAGATTTTGACTTAGGATGACTGATGGTACGAGTTATAGGAAGGACCTACATCTCGTAGGAACCACCCGTGGTTAGCAGTTACGTGAAAAGGAGTTGGTAATAATGGGCCTTGTAACGACCCTTAGGTTGAAGGTACGACCCGCAGATAGGAGTCGTGGGTTGGTTTTAGAATGATCAGGAGGGAAGGTACGACTAGTGATATGACCTATGGTAGGGAACGACAGATCATTACTTCCACCCATAGGAAGGAGTAGGGGATTTCTCCCAGTTATGATAACGGATGGATCCCATGACTCATTGGATGAAGGTACGATCCGTGGTGTGACTCGTGGAAAATTCATAACTCAGTATTTCGCAGAGGCTTTAATGGGAGGAAACCACGACCCGTAGGATCGAGGTATGATCTGTAGGACGAGTCGTGGTACCTGGTAGTGTGTAATTTTCCTACATTTTAATTAGGGAAATTTCATAATTCCTAAGCCCTAAAATATGTTGTTTTAAGCTCAGATTACGGGAGTTCTAAGAGGGTTAAACCTATTCTAATCCATTCCCTCCCCATGCATGCAAACTAGAGGATTTCTTAAGAAAGATCAAGCATAGAACTCTCCAATTTCTTTTCCGATTCCTTTGGGATTTTAGGGGAGGGTGTAACATCAGATCTCCCAGGTATGTAGGGTTGTGAATAAGAGTCCCTCTTCACTCTCATACCCCAATTTCCCTCTATATTCATAAATTCAAGTATTAAAGTAAATTTGATAGTCTTATGGGGTTTTAACCCAAATTCATGAAATTCTCTTTGATTTGATTATGGGTCAATCCCCTTTATGTTCTAAATGTTATTTTAAGATCCATGGGAAAATTTTATATTTAAATTAATTATAATTTTTATGATTTCAAATTCAAGTCAATCTATGCCCAGTTATGCAAAGTTTCACGAAAAATCAAGTTATGATTTTATTATGATTTTGATTTTCCTAAGCCTAAATTATGATTTATGATTTTTTAATATGATTTCTCTTCAAGTACTCTTCATGGATTTATGAATGTCAGGTATATGAATTTTCACAGATATGCATGTTCATGATTTATGACTTTTGGCCGACTCACGGACCCTTATTCATGGCTAATCATGTATTTCAAGTATGATAAAGTATGTTACGATTTATTGGACATGAGCTTTATGAATGATTTCACGATTACTATATGAGCCCTCATGTGCATATTTTTGGGAGCAATGTCTAGCACCGAGTAGAGTCGGTGTTCAGGTAAATACCGTTGGTCTTAGAAGTACATGCCACCATAGGTATGTGTGTTCATGGATTCCCCCCTGTGATATGTTATACCCCGAAAGCCCTAAGATCATACCCAGGAGTGGAAACCAAGAAAATAGATTTTTTTTCACCAGGTCACAAAACGAATCGTCCTGTGACCCGTCAGGATGATGATGAGTCGTTAAGTGACTCGTGGTAAGGAGCTTTGACTTGTTTGGAAATATTCAAGTTGGGGTGACCATGAGTCGTGGTCAGGCCCACAAGCCATTAGGTCACCCGTGGTCAAGGGCAGTTGGAGGATGAAGGAAAAGTCGGTAGTGTACCCCACGATTGGACACCGCGAGTCGTGGTCAATTCCATGATTCGTTAGGTGAGTTATGGTTAGCAGTTGGTTAAGGATTTGATGTTTTGGGCGGTGGAGGTAACGACAGGTGACCACGAGTCATGGTCACCAGAGACGAATCGTTAGGTCCCTCATGGGGACCCTTTGAGGAAAACTGGCAGTGTACTTAACGACTCTGACCACGAGTCATGGTCCAGTGGTAACGACTCGTCTAGTCCCTCGCTGGGACTGGCAGTCAATTTTTCTATGTGAATTTAGTAAGGGATTTTTCATAATTCTTATGATCCTAAGTCCTAAACTACATCGTTTTAAGGTATGTGAGTGTTAAGAGGGGTAAGTTTATTCTAAGTTATTCCTATTTATGCATGCAAGCTTATAAGCATAGAGAGGTGATTAGGCTCAATTTCTTCAAGTTTTTCATCAATTCTTCATTCGACAATCAGGGGAGTTTTAGAATATGTTCTTCTCATGTATGTAGGGTTATGAATGGGTAAATTTGTTCACACCCAGCTCAATCCCTCTCTAATTCATGAAAATCTATATGTTGATTCTATGGGGTTTTAACCCAACGCATATGGGCATGTTTTACAATGTTTTCAATTATAATCATGTTTTCAAGTTTTAAAAATTATAATGTCCATCCATGAGAAGTTCATGAAAGTTGAGATCTATGATGTATGTTCAAATATGTTGAGATATTTACGAGAAAAGCATGTTTCCAAGTTACCCATGTTTATGATTATGTTTTCAAGTGAATCAAGTATTTTCAAGCATGTTTAAGTATTGGGCAATTCCATATGTTCAAGTATGATTTATGATTTTACGAACTAGCTTACCACATGGTTTTGGAGTTAAGACTCCCAATTTTATTCAAATTGTGGTATGATTTGACCCAAGGCTCCTCATGTTATGATTTTTGATTATGCATGTATATTATTATTTAGCTATTCCACTAGACGTTGGTCAGCTTCGTTGAATAATGATGGAGAGAATATGCATATTTTTTGGGAGTAGTGTCTACCACCGAGTAGGCTATGGGTCAATCAACCCTGTGCCTCAGAACTACGCACCAACGTAGGTTTACTTTTATATTTTGGGACCTCCCTTGGAGCTTTCCGCTGCCCCCAAGGGGCCTTGAGATTGATATCTATATCATGGTATCGTCCTTAGCCCTGACAAGACTTTGGATGGCTCTACCCACTTGAGTGTGATAGTTTGGACCACGTAAGCTCTATCGTGGTAATGTCATTTAATGAAGAGTCTCTCATTGTTCCTCATGATTTCAGTTATGAATATATGTTTTAAAACGGGTTTGACCCAATGTTCAGTTTTACTTATGATTATAGGATTTCAGCTTTGGGTCATTTGATTCAGTGATGATATTTCGTTATGTTCAGATCATGATTTTAGAAAATAGCAAGCAAGCCCTACTCTCAGATTCTTATCTTTATTATGTTTTTATATTACAAATGTTTTAATAATTTTATTTACTTAAGTGGTTTTACTTACCTTGTATACTCGGTACATTCCACTTACTGACCGCATACTCTATGATGTATCATTTTATGATACAAGCTCTGATCTCCAGACTCAGCCCCATCACTAGCTAGTTTCCGGAGTTAGTATCCAGCTTTAGCGGTGAGTCCTCATCTCCCGAGGACCATTTCTTATTAGTTATCTTTGTATTTTCAGTTTTAGACTTAGAGAGTTAGTTGGGGTCTTTCCCATTAACTCATCTGAATTAGAGGCTTTTAAGACATAGTGTATAATAAGCTTCATATTCGTGTATGTATTCTAATGTTATGTTATGTTTAGACTTCTTCCATGTTTATTGTGTTGATCTTATGCTTTTATTGATCGAGTTAGAAGTTATGTTCATGTTATAGGTCGACTCGGAGTCTCTCAGGGTTACTTGTCCCATGTCTTGATTCGGGCCTATGTTCGGGTCGTGATATGATATCATATCATGCACTTCCCTTGCTTGGAAAGCATGGGACGACTCTGTACACTTCAGAGAGATAGTTGTGGCATCATGTAAGCTCTGTCATGATTGTGTTGGTTAAGATAATTTCTCTCATTGTTCCTCATGATTTATGAATTGTCATGTTTATGTTACTTTGGCTTAAGTTGTGTTTTTATAAGGTTTCTCTTATGACTATCATTATGACTAGATTATGAATGGTTTGAAAACCTTGAGCCCTCATGTTTATGTTATGTTATTTACTTCATGCTCCTACTATCCTACTCTTATGACCTCTTATGTATATTAAATGTCTATTTTTACTTACCTTGCATACTCAGTACATTCCAAGTACTAACCGCATACTCTATGCCATATCATTTCATGATATAGGTCCAACAGATCAGTCTTAGTCGCACCATTAGTCCTTCTTCTCCCTCAGTCCTATTTATCCATTGTGGTGAGTCCTCATCCTTTGAGGATATTTAGTTTGATCATTGTTATGTTGTTTTAGTTACAGACTTTTGTCGAGCTAGTTGAGATGCTGTCCCATGAGCTCATTAGTTATGTTAGAGGCTTTTCAGACAATATGTAGAAAATCAGCTTGTCAATGTTGACTCTATTTTAGATTGATATGTATGAAGACTTCTTCTTAAGAATGTTTTTTTAGTTTCCTCTTGTTGTATTCTCTTAGAAGCTATGTTCATGCTATGGGTCAACTTTGAGCCTCTCGGGATTTCTTGTCCTGTATCTCTATCCGGGCCTATGTCCGAGTCGTAAGAAACTTGGTATCAAAGCATTAGGTATTGAAGTGTCCTAGGGTGTCTGAAATCCACATTAAGTAGAGTCTTTTTCTTGGGTGTGAAGCGTGCCACACTTATGACGAAGAGGCTACGAAATGTTTTGGGAAAATTTCCCTTATTTCATGATCTCTGTCGTGTGATGAAATGTCTCTTTATCCTCCTAACTTGTGCAATAAACATCTGCAGAATCATGCCTCTTCGCCGATTTAATGGAAGAAGAAATGGAAATAGAAATGTCTATGAGAATGGAAAGGGAGATGGGAACCAAAAGGCCCCACCATCCCTTGAGGATCATGTGCATGAGAAAATTGCCCACACGGATTTTGGGGAAGCAATCCAGATGTTGGCACAGGCATTCCCCAGAAATCGAATGCGACAACGGCAAGAGTCAGGGGCTTTATTAGGATGAACCCTCTAGAGTTCCTCGGATCGAAGGTGGACGAAGATCCATACAAGTTTATTGACGAGATTTAGAAGATCACCAAGATTGTGGGGGTGACAGGGGAGGAGTGCACAGACCTAGCCTTTTACCAGCTGAAAGGGGTTGCTCATATATGGTTTAGACAGTGCAAAGAGAGTAGAGTAGTTGGAGTAGGTTCGATTGGTTGGGATGAGTTCCTCATCTCATTCCTGGATCGATTCTTTCCCCGTGAGATGAAGGAGATCAAGGCAGCTGAGTTTTTGAACCTTAGAAGAATAATATGACAGTCTAGGAGTATGCTTTAGAGTTCATCCACTTGTCCAAATATGAACCAGAGATGGTAGTTGATCAGAGGGCTCGAGTGAGCAGGTTTTTGCATGGAGTAGTGGACTACCTGGTGAAGGATTGTAGGATCGCTATACTTCATTAGGACATCGACTTTTCAATTGGTTTTTGTATGCCCAGCAGATGGAGGCAGCATATGTCATGGAGAGAGAGGCCAATAGGGCCAGGACAGATAGTTTTGGGTTCTCTCAGCAGAGGTCAGGAGGCAGACATTGTAAACAGTCCCATCAGAAGTCATTAGCTCCAGCACCATCATCGGCCAGTGCTCTATCTAGATTGCGAGGTGATCAGAGGAGTAGAGCATCAGGTTCGAGGGGACAAAGGAGCATGCAAGTAGAGCGTACCTTTTCAGTCTACAGAGAGTGTGGAAAAAATCACATAGGGGAGTGCTTAATTGGATCAGATAACTGCTTTGGGAGTGGTAGATCTAGACACAAGCGCCAGGAGTGTCCGTTGGCTAGGCAGGGTGATGGTAGGGGCCGTACTTAGGCTACCAGTTCAGCAACAACACTAGCACGCCCAGCTCAGCAGGGTGCATCCACCAGTGCAAATGGTGGTCAGCTCCACAACAGGTTTTATGCTCTTGCATCTCGTCAATAGCAGGAGGTTTCACTAGATATGGACTAGTATGTTACGAGTATTCAACTTTGATGTATATGCATTGTTTGACCCAAGGGCTACTTTATATTTTTTTAGGCCCTATGTTGCTAGTAGTTTTGGAGTCAGTCCCGAAATCCTATTAGAACCTTTCTTAGTCAGTACTCAAGTCAGTGATTCAGTTATAGCTCGATGGGTGTATAGAAATTGCCTTGTCACACTCCTTCAGAAAGTTGCCTTAGAAGATTTAGTAAAGCTAGCCATGACATATTTTTATGTTATCTTTGGCATGGATTGGCTACATGCATGTTATGCCTTAGTTAATTGTATAACCCATGCGATAGAGTTTCGATTTCTGGGTGAGCCAGTCCTAGATTGGAAGGGTAGTTTAGTTGTGCCTGTAGGTCATTTCATTTCCTACCTAAATGCTAGAAAATTGATCTCTAAAGGTTGCATGTACCATCTATTTAGGGTTAAGGATGCTACATTTGAAACCTCGGCCATCCAGTCAGTTCCTGTAGGTGCGAATATCCAGAAGTGTTTCCAGATGATCTACCGGGAATTCCTCCCGAGCGGGAGATAGACTTTGGCATCGACCTTCTTCCCGATATGTAGCTTATATTTATTCCTCCTTACAGAATGGCTCCAGCTGAATTAAAGGAGTTGAAGGAGCAGTTGAAGGACCTCTTGGACAAGGTTTTGATTAGACCTAGCAAATCCCCGTGGGGTGCACCAGTACTCTTTATCGGGAAGAAGGATGGTTCCTTTCAGATGTGCATTGACTATCAGTAGTTAAACAAGATCACTGTCAAGAACAGATATCCCCTATACAAAATTGATGACTTGTTTGACTAGTTTCAGGGTGCCAAGTGTTTTTCAAAGATAGACCTCAAATTCGGATATCATCAGTTGTAATGCCCCGAAAACCCTAAGACCATACTCAGGAGTTGAAACAGAAAAAATAGGATTTTCTGTACCAGGTCACAGAACGAGTCATCCTATGACCTGTGGGGTAGGCCACGAGTCGTGGAGTGACTTGTGGGGAAGGGTCCGGACTTGGTTGAAAAATTGGGAAATTGAGTGATTATGGGTGTGACCACGAGTCATTATGTGAGTCGTGGTCAAGGGTTGACTGAAGGTTGGAAAAATTCAGACAGTGCACTTAACGGGTCCTCACCATGACTCGTTTGGGACACCATGAGTTGTGGTGTCACCTGTGGTGACCCCCATGTGGTTTTCGGCAGTGAGGACTATGGGAGGTGACAACGAGTTCTAGTCACCAGTAGCGAGTCGTTAAGTAGCCCATTATGACCCTTGAAGAGGAATGCTGGTTTAGTGGCGATGGGAGACTTCACGAGTCATTAGGTCTCCTGACGACTCGTGAAGTCAGTCGTTGGCAGGTTGGGGAATCCGTAGAAACTTTCCAGTGCACATCACGACTAGGCACCATGAGTCGTCCCTGACCTCACGACTCGTGGAGTATCTCGTGGGACTGGGAGGGTCCTTTTTCCTGCGAATTTCATAGGGAGTTTTACGTAATTTCCTAAACTCTAAACTATGTTATTTTGGGTTTTAATCTGGGGTTTTATAGGGGGTAACCAATGGTTCATTTCATTTCTCACATCCCCTCAAAAGCTAGAATGTAAAATTTCTCTCAGAAAGATTTAGAGCAGAAGCTAGGGCAATCAAATTCTCCTCAGATTTTCAAGTGATTCTCTTAGGGATTTCCATCAGCAGGTATGTGAGAATTCAACAAGGGAATATTTATTCCCTTGTGTCCCCAAAAATCTCCTCTATCTTCTCTATCAGTTTTAGCCCTGAACTTTCGAATGTGAATGAATGATATGTTAGACTTCGTTCATAGCATGTGGGATGTTGTCTATGTTGATTGTTTTCATATTTTCAATACCTAGTTATCATGTTAATACTCATTCTTGTAAGGATGGTTTTATCCCTAACTTTGAATTCAGTAAACTAGAATTTTGCCTGTTGGACAAGTTCTTCCTTGTGGCTTGATTTTATTAGTTGGGTTTCCCATATTCTAGGAAATGTTGAGAATTCAGTCAGGTTCATGTTAGTCTAGTCTCAGTCAGATTTTTAGCAACCTCAGTGTTTTCTATAAAAATGCCAACTGATCAGTTTGACCATAGTTAATTTTTGAGGTGTCAGTGATGCCTCCCAATTTTCAGAATTTAGACTCAGACATCGGTTTTAAGATTTTTTTGTTCTTTAGACGATTAAAACATATCCAAATTAGCAGCTTTGACAATTCTTAGAACCACCAGCTTCAGCCTTAGTTTTTTTTAGATGGCTACGACGCTCCCAGATGAGCAGCTCTGATCAGTCTTAGAACACCAGTTTCCAAATCCGGTCTGATAAGAATCTCACGGTACTCTCAGACAGTATCCCTGAGCCAGTTGTAGTCTTGGGCCCTCAGTATTGAGCTATCCACTTGACAGTAGTAGTCATGGTAGGACTATCCAGTGGGAGCAGGACTTAGCAACGAGAGGGTCGGGGTTCCAGCGCACCCAGGTTCCCAGATCTATGTTGCTACCATAGGTTATATTTTTATTGGCCTCATGGCCCTAGACAGTGATCTCACAGTCCATGCCTTTATACCGTGGCAAGGTATATTGGGTCCTACCGATGGGAGTGTATACATCAGACTAAACGTCTAGCTCATGTGGTTATATGTTGGTTATAGCCTTTTCCACTAGTCAGCTTAGTTCAGTCTCAGATTAGTTAGTTTAGTACAATATTCAAAATTAGTATCTCAAATTTAGGGCATGTCTTTTACCATCAGACAGGGTTATTTGACCATCTCAGTATATCACAGTTTATTCAATTTCAGTATTTTAGTTGGTCATTGCATGTCTTTCCAGTTCAGTTATTTTATTCCTTGTGTGTGGTTTATCCTAATTACTCAGTACATTCAAAATACTGACGCATACCTTTCATGCTGTATGGTTCTATGATACAGCTGCAGGTTCTCAGTCTCAACCCTGTTAACAGATAGCCTTTAGGAGTTCTCAGCTGCATCATTGGTGAGTCCTCATCTTTCAGGGATGAGGATTATTTATTTCGGTCATATTTTATTTCAATTAGATTTAGAGTTAGCTGGGGGCTTGTCCTAGCAACTCATTAGATAGATGGCTTTCAGACAAAAACGAAGTTTTCAGATTTTTTTTAGCTTTGTTTTAGTTGTATAACACTTATGATTTAGTTCTTTTTCATAATTTTTTTATTATTATTTCAAAGCTTCCGCTATGTATGTACTCAGAATGCCAGTGTTATGATATACTATGGGTTGACTTGGGGTTACTTGTGACTCCAAGTACCATGTCTCCCCCAGGTTGTAGACTCAGGGCGTCACAAACTTGGTATCAGAGCACTAGGTTTAGAGTATTCTAGGATGTCTGAAAGCCGCGTCGAGTAGAAGTTATACCCAGAAAGCAAAAAGATCAAACCCGGGATTTGAAACGGAGAAAATTGAAATCTAGCATCAGGTCATAGAAAGGGTCGTGATGTGACCTGTGGGGGCAGCCCACGAGTCGTGAGGTGCCTCGTGGTGAGGCTTAAGAGGTGAGTTTGAAGTTTAGGATATAAGGTCCCTACGAAAATGACCACAAGTCATGGTCAGACCCCACGACTCGTTGAGTCAATCGTGGGAAGTGATTACTGAGAAGGAGAAGAAATAAGGTAGTGTACCCTACGGAAGATCCCCAAGAGTCGTGATAAGTCACCATGATTCGTGGGGTGGGTCGTGAGCAGCATGATGGAGAAAAATAAAAATCCCAAGAAGTGTATGTGACGAGTGGTGTCCACGAGTCGTGGTCACCTAAAATGATTCGTGATGTCCCTCATGATGGGCCCTAGATGATTTTTTAGGAAATGTACTTGACGGACGATGCCACGAGTCATGGCCTGAAGCGACGAGTCGTGATGACCCTCGTGGGGACTGGCAGGCAGTTATTTTTTGCAAATTTAGTAAGGGCTTTTCCATAATTCCTATGATCCTAAGGCCTAAACTACGTTGTTTTAAGCTATGAACAGTGGGTTTTAAGAGGGGAAAACCTATTCTAAGTCATTTCTACTCATGCATGCAAAGATAGAAAGTTAGAGAGCTGATCAAGCTTGTTCTTCTTCATGTTCTTTTCAATTCTTCCTTGGGCAATCAGAGAAGTGTAAGAACCAATTGTAATCAGGTATGTAGGGTTATGAGTGGGTGAATCCTTCACACCCATGCCTAATCCCTCTCTAAATCATGAATTTCCTATGTCAATTCTATGGGGGTTTTAACCAAATGCATGAATTTTCTAATTCTCGAAATTGGTATGATTTAAATATGTTTATACTATTGAATTATGATTCACAGGCATGTTTTACATTGTTTTCAATTAAAAATTATGTTCAATCTTTATATATTTAAAATGCCCATTTTTGAGAAAATAAAAAAGGTTGAGATTTAAGGTGAATGTTCATGTATGATGGAGTATTGACGATGAAAGGCATGTTATTAACTTACCCATGTTTATAATTATGTTTTCAATGTGAATTGAGTATTTTAAAGCATGTCAAAATATTGGGAAATGTCCACATGTTTAAGTATGATTTATGAATTACGCTTACCACATGATTTTGGAGCGAAGACTCCCAATTATTTTTCAGCTTGTGGTATGATTTGAGTTAAAGCTTCTTATATGCATAATTTCATATTTGAGATGTATTTTATTATTTAGCTTCATCAATAGATGATGGTGAGCTTCGTTGAAAAATGATGGAGAGCATATGCATGTTTTGGGAGTAGTGTCTAGCACTGAGTAGGATAAGGGTCAATCGCCTTAGGATAAGGGTCAATCGCCTTATGCCTCCGAACTATGCTCCAACATAGATATATATATATATATATATATATGTATATTACTTTGGGACCTCCCCTTGAGAGCTATCCCCTGCCCTGATTGGGCCTGAAGCTTGATATCGATATATTGATTTCTGTCCTTAGCCCTGGTAAGGTTTGGATAGCTCTACCCACTTGAATGACAGTTGGGACTACCAGAAGCTCTAATCGTAAAGGTCGGTTAAAAGATGAGTCTCCCATTTCTTGTGATTTCACTTTAGCATATTCATCATCTATGATATAGTATTTACATATATATATATATGTATATATATTTTCTAAAGCATGTTTGACTAATGTTCAGTTTTACCATGACTATTGGATTTCAAATGAGTCAATCATCTAGCACGATATATTATGTAATGTTGAGATCATGATTTAAAGAATGCATGCTTCCTACTCTTGGATTCTTATTTGTTTATGTTTATTGCTATGCATATTTTAAATGATTTTACTTATCTAAGTTGTTTTACTTACTGAAATACTTGGTATATTCTACGTACTAATCAGAGGACTTATCATGTATCATTTCATGATACAGCCCGACACTTTACTTTGCCCGTTCTATGCGCCTTCCAAAGTTAGCATCCTTGGTGGAGTCCTGCTTCCCGAGGACCATGTTTTTATTATTCCTCTCTGTTTTTAGTTTTTAGCTTCATCAAGTTAATTTAGGGTCTAGTCCTATCAACTTCCTTCGTACTTAGAGGTGTTTAGACAGCTGGGATATATTCAGCTTCAAATTGTGTGGTTCTACAGCTATGTTTGTTTGCACTTCCATAAGACTATTGTAAGTAATTTTCGCTTATTGATTGAGTTAGATTTAATTCCTTATGCCATGGGTCGTCATGGCCGTTTCTCGAGGCTCTTATCCTTGTGGTCTCAACCAGCCCATTCGGCCGCACGTAGAGTCCTCTTTATGGGTGTGTGAAGCACTGACACTTATGTGACAGGGAGATCATTGAGATGTTATTAGGAAAACTCCCTTTGTTCATACTATTTATCATGCATTGAAATTAAATTCCAGAAATTTTCTCCGGAATTTCAAAGGTTTCCTTTAGCGTTTTATAGTGAAATCATTCCTCCATAATTTGCAATGGAAGAAGGGCCAAGAACGCCACCGACCTGCCCCACCACCCGTGGCTTCTCAAGAAAACTTAGTCTCCTCCAGAGTTCGTAGGCCATCCACTCGCCGCACGCTACTAATCAGTGAACAAACAGGTGGCTCCGGTTAACAATAACAGGTCCGCAAATAACTGCCCAAGCTCGTACATCACTTGGATGAACCTCCAGCTTCTTATGGTCTATGGTGGAGACGACCCATTGGAGTTCGTGGATGAGATTAGAAGATTGCACGAATTATGAGTGTCATCTCTCGATGAGTGCCGCACTGGCCGCAAAACTCAAACCTAAAAGGGGTAGCCCAGATATGATACGAATAGTAGAAGGATGAGAGATCGGGCGAGTAGGACCGGTGGAATGGGAGCCTACCATAGCCTTCCTAGAAAATTCTTCCCTCGAGAGCCTGTGTGGAGAAAGTGGCGAAATTCATGAATCAAAACAAAGGAAATCGGATGGTGGAAGAGGCGTAATGGAGTTCGCTGTTGCCATCAAATATTCAGATAGGGAAGCCGAGCCAAGGCCTGTATGCTGCACCATTAATGGGGTGTCGAAGTTGGTCCTCAAAGAGTGCAGACTACAATGCTTATTAAGACACGATCTCTCCAGTATCATAGTCCATGCCTGAAATTGAGCCGTGGCAAAAGATTTGGAGCGGGAGAACAAATGTGCAAGAACCGACCACGATTATGGCCACTGTAGAGATCCAAGAAGTGAGAGTAGCTGCCCATAGCAGCAACAGGGGCTCCAACACCCATTTCTGTACCAGCGTCTTACCTTTGGTCTCGCAAGGATCATAGGGATGGAACATCTGGCTTACAATCTAGAGCTATAGAGCGCAAACCGTTGCTAACTACTGGGTGCCTCGAGCCTACACTGACGTAATACCGCATTTGAAGCCACAAGTGACCCCAAGTCAACCCCGGTCTATTATACACTAGCATTCTCGAGTAAACATGCACAACGAAACTCAAAACAACAGATATATCAGCTTAAAAATATAAATACTAAAAGTAGAGAAAGAAACAATATATCCTAATACAATTAAGAAAAAAAAAAAAAAAAAAAGATAAGTTTGGTCCGAAAGCCATCCACGAGGAGTTGTTGGGATAGGCCCTAGAAAACTCTCTAAGTCTATACAAAACCATACCAACCTAAGTAAATAAATAAGAACCTTGAATGATGAGGACTCACACTCTGGATCTGCTGAAATGGAATGCTTTGAAACTGAGGTAACTATCTGTTGCTGAATCTGAGAACCTGAAGTTGTATCAGTCATGAATGATACAACATGAAAAGCATACATCAGTACTTTGAATGTACTAAGCAAGTGGAGACATACTGAATATAAATTCTAAACTCTAATGACATTCCGCAATGACCAACAGGCAAACTGAACGGAGCTGCTTTTATTCTGGATACTGGACTGGACTATACTGTTGGAGAGTCTATAACCAACATATAACCACGTGAGCTAGACGGAGTCCGATGTATACACCCCACCGCTAGGACCCAATATACCATGCCAGGTATAAAGGAATGAACCAGGACTACAAAAATATCTAGGGCCAATTAGGACAAGTAATACTGTAACCTACCGTGGCAAAGTAGTTCAAACCTCGGGTGCGCAGAACCCCACTCCGTACGGTTTAAAGTTCAACTCCCAATCGAAAACCTAAACCGAACTACTGCTGCATAGTTTCAAAACTAGGCCCAAGACTAGTCGTGATGAATAACTCGCATGTACCCCGAGAGCCTTATTGACCGTATCTAAAGTGTGTTCTAAGACCGGTCGCAGTTGCTTATCTAGAAGTGTCATAACCGTCTGGCGTAACAATCTAATAACCGAACTGGGTCTTGGGATGGCCGAGTTATAACTGATGTCACCGCCACGGACCAAATAACTGAAATCAATCTCTCGAGTCTCAAAATCGGAGGCACTAATGACACCTCAAAAATAAACCGGAGTCAAACTTCATCAGCTTACATTTTTTGGATTACACCGAGGTTATAACTGATCAAGCTATCCCCGATATGACTCGACCGAGACTAATCGATTCCATGTTCTAACCAACTAAATTACTAAGCAACTAATAGAGAATTCTCACTTAACGTACTAAAGTTATTCTTGATTCATTGATATTTACCCAACACAAGACGAATAGCAAGTGTACCACCCACCTCAAAGCATTCTTCATTAACTAGAGGAAATTAACAAGTAAAAACCATTACTCAAAAATTAGGGCTCAAATTCACTTTTGTAATAATACCGACAACTTGATGGAGGAACTGCTGAAGATTATATTAACAATAAGTATAAACATTGTTCTGAGGGAAATCAACGAAATTAAACATAATGCTTCCGATACTCGAGTCTGTGTGATTAAAACTTATAGAAGAAATTAAGGAGGACTTTGGGGATGGAAGGGAAGGAAAATCCACTTGCTAAAAACCCACACGTACCTAATGAAGAACCCACAAAAATCTTGAAAAATTGAAGAGAAGAAGGCTGTCCTAGTTCTTTTCTTTGAGAATCCCTGAGAGAACTTACATTCATTTTTCGGGAGGCTTGAGTGGGGAATGAGGAAAAGGACCCATTACCCCCACTAAAACTTCTGAAATCAAAGTCAAAACATGGTTTAATTCTTGGGAGAATAGGAAATTACTAAAATAGCCCTTAGAATTCGCAGAAAAAACTGTCAGGTGCCCCTAACAGGTGATCTAACGAGTCGTTACCGAGTCCAACGAGTCGCTATCGGGTCCAACGAGTCGCGGTCCTCCTGGCCAAGTTCACTGGAGAAATTTCTAACCGACTTGAGGGGCACATGACGAGTCGTCATGATTGGGAATGATTTGTGTCGTCCATTAGGTACACAGGTAAGAAGGTTAGAAAGGACTGGAAACGAAGGACCTAACTACTCGTTACTTCGATGACAACTCGTGATGTCCTTCCATCAAGTACATTATAATTTTCCTCAAATTTCGAACTTGGCTTGACAACGGGCGACTTGCTGAGTCGTAGGTCCCGATAACAACTCGTGGTGTTTTTCGTTAGAATACAGGTATAAAGTCTTGGCCTCCATCTCACAGTAAGACCTAATGGTCGTCACTTCTTAACGACTCGTCGCTGGTTGCTCGCAACATTTATAGCTTTTCCATTTTTTTATCTAAGTCCCATATATTGATTTTGAGCTCCTGTGGCATTACAATATCTCCTCTTGGAAACATTCGTCCCTCGAAATGTTAGGAAACTCATAGCAACCATAAAATAACAATCAAGGAACTCAAATACTGCTCATGTAACTTCAAACGATCGTAATGACTACTCCATTTCGCAGAATATAACCGAACTGAATTTTTCTTTTCATAAACTCAAACTAAGCCGTAAAGAAAATTTTATTTACATGAACCGAATTCAACAACTAGTTCAGGTCTTTAAACAAATTTCACATATCAAGCTACAACAGAGTCGGTAGAGAACAGTGTGGGTATTTGGCCCTCATATCTGTTTTGACTCCCACATAGCTCCTTAAACTTGCTGATTCCTCCATAAACCTTGGCTGAAGCTATTTCCTTATTCCTCAATCTACGAACCTGATGGTCCGTGGATTCGACCGTACCTGCTCATAGGTGAGACTATCCTCTGACTACCACACTATCCAATGGCACCATAGAGTGTTGAATCTCCGATACACTTTTTCAAAAGTGGGATACGTGGGAAAACCGGGATGTATAACTTCTAGTTTTGAAGGTAACTCTAGCTCATGTGCCACCACATACGCCGCAAAATTCTATAAGGTCCCGCATAGCTAGGATCGAGTTTCCCTTCTTTCCAAAACCTCAACACCCCCTTTCATGGGCGAAATTTTCAAGTATACCCAGTCATCAACCAAAACTCCAACTCTCTTTCACACATCGGCATAGGATTTTGATGGCTCGCGCTAATCTCTTGATGAGCGAATTTCTACATTGCCTCAGAACCGAGTCATGCCCTATTAAAGTAGCTTCACCGACTTCAAACCAACCTATAGGTGATCTACAATTCTACCATGTAATGCCTCAAATGGGGCCATCTGAATGCTAGAATGGTAGTTGTTGTTGTACTTAAATTCGATAAGAGGAAAATGGGGCATCCCCACTACCTCTAAAATCAATCAAGCACTCTCTTACATATCCTCCAAGGTTTATATGGTCTCAAGCCATCTTGGCCATCGGTCTGCGGATGAAAAGAAGTACTGAGTTTGACCTGAGTGCCAAGTCCCTTCTGAAAAGACTTCCAGAAATGGAGGTGAACCGAGCTCCCCGTTCCGAAATGATTGATAAGGACACCTCATGAAGTCCGACTCACCCTCGTATATAAAATTTGGCATAGTTCTCTGCCGAGTCCGTTGTTTTGATTTGGAGAAAGTGAGATAACTTGGTCATCCAATCTACTATCACCTAAATTGAGTCATGCTGCCAGCGAGTCCGCGGTAGACCTCGAGATTAAAGTCCATATTTACCTCTTCCCACTTCCACGTGTATACTCGATATCTTGGAGTATGCCCCCGGCCTTTGATGTTCCACCTTGACTTGCTGGCAGTTCGCGCACTTAGCTACAAATTCGCAATATTCTTTCATGCCGCTCCACTAGTAAATGTCCCAAAAGTCACGGCACATTTTAGTAGCACCGGGTGAATAAAATACTTTGAGTTGCGTGCCCTTTGGCCAAAATCTCTGCCTTAACTCACCAACATCTAGCACGCACAACCTTCCCCGGTAACGAAGCACTCCATCTCCCCTGGGAGAAAGCCTCAACCTCTTTCTGAGAACCGCTTTCTTGAGTTTAAGCAGAACTGGATCTTCATCTTGTCTAGACTTCTTAACTTCAACTACCAAAATGAATCTCGAATTCGCTTTGTACTACTACTCCTCCTTCGATGAGTCTATCACTGCACCCTTAACCAGGCTAATCTTTGAACACCCTCACTAATTCCTTTTTACCTTCTTACGCATGAGTTATGCTACCCATAGAAATTCTGCTTAGGGAATCAGCTACTACATTGGCTTTACTCAGGTGATACAGCATACTCATGTCATAATCCTTTAGCAGTTCCAACCAATGTCTTTAGCGCAGGTTTAGGTCTTTCTGGCTGAACATGTACTGAAGACTGTATCTGAAGCTGTCCACATGAGTCCACAAGAAAGGTCATATTTTAACAGAACAACTTGCCAACTCCAATTCATGAGTTGATAATTTATTCAACTTGAGTTTCTGGAGCAGATATCTTAATCAATTGAAAAGCTGCATCATCAAACTGGAGGATGCAACATACTGATAAACTTATCTGTTCTTTGGAGGGTCAAACTGAGATGGAATGGAGCTGAGTTTTCAACTCTATAACTGCTCACTATCTCTGATCCACAAATTTCTGACTTCAATACAATCTTGGCTATAGGATGCAGGAGGAAAACCCTCAACGAATCGACGGTAATAACCCGCTAGTCTTAAAACTCCCGATTTCTATCTGAGAGGTAGGTTTGGGCCAACTTCATTGCCGAAATTTTATGAGGACTACTTATATCCCTTCTCCTTTACCACATGACCCAAGAATGACACAAACTTCAACCAGAATTCACACTTGCTGAATTTGGAGAATAGCTGGCGATTTCTGAGGGTCTGTAATGCTAACCTTAGATGATTAGCATGCTCTTCCTCATTTCTATAGTAAATCATAAGTTCACAAATACGATGACGAACATATCTAGGTACTACTTGAAACCCTATTCATAAGGTCCATGAAGGCTGTCGGGGCATTTGTTAACCCAAAGGACATCACCACAAATTCAAGACCATAATGAGTTCCAATACTATTTTCGCATGTCACTCTCTAACCCTTAACTCGGCTGGTACCCCAACCCGGGTCGATCTTGGAAAACAACTAGCTCCCCTGAAGTTAATTGAGCAAATCATAAATTTAGGTAGGGGGTACCTGTTCCTAACAATGACCTTTGTCTATTGACGGTAATCTATGCACATTCTGGAGGGTACCGTCCTTTTACGCAAGAATAACACTGAGCACCCCAGTGAGAGATATTGGATCTCGATGAAACCCTTTTCAAGGAGGCCCTTTTAACTGCTCCTTAAGCTTATTGAGCCATCATAAGGAGGGATGGAGATGGACTGAATGTCTGGAAGGAGATCTATTCCGAAGTCTATTTCCGGTTCAGGGGAAACTCCGGAAAGATCTCAGAAAGACATCTCGGGAATCACTGACGATCGGACCGATCGAATGGTTAGGGTCTCAAAGTTGGAATCCTGACCCGAACCAGAATGGTATAGACATCCTTTCCTATCCTTGGTCTGGGCCTTAAGGAAGGAAATAAACCTACCCTTAGGCGCTGAATTGCTGCCCTAATTCATTCTAACACGAGTTATCTAGAAATTGAAACTTGAAAACTCTAGTCCTCCGAAATAACCGAGGCATAGAGGAATGTAACCAATCCATAACTAGAATAAGGTCGAAGTCGACTGTGTCTAGCTCTACAAGATCAGCTGGAAAGATTTTATTCAAGACTGAGGCTGGACGGCTTTTATACACCCGACTTGCTCTAACCGACTCGCCAATCGGGTTGAAAACGAGAAGGGTTCTATAGACCTCCGGACCGATGCTCAACCGAACCGCTACATATGGAGTTATGAATGAACCGAACTCCATTTACGAATCTCAGCATAGAGCCCTTGGCTCGGCCACCATTTTTGGAGCTTACTTTGATAGTCTAGTAAACCGAGCATACTCCTCCACCTGCTCCTGTTGCCCCGCCGTAGGTTCATAAACTCGCCATCTTAGCCTCCCCGCCTCCCGAAGGAGAACCTATCCAGAAAAGCTGGCGAAACTCCTCCCACTCAATTTGTCCTGCTTCTGCTTCTGCCAACCGCCCCTCCTTCTACTTCTCGTACCAAACCTGGGCTACCCCTTTAGCCGGTAGGCGCTGTGCCGCACTGAGGAGCCTGGCACCCATGATCTCGGGATGGTCTTTCGATCTCATCCACAAAGCCTTGTGGGTCCTCTCCCACCTTGTTCTGTGAAAGTCTAGAGGGTTCATTTGGGTGAAATTCACACCCAAGCAGCAAATATACCCATTTGTGGCTAGGCGTGAACCACTCGCCTGTTCGGTTGATTCAGACACTGAAAGCAAGCAAACCGAATGGCCGCCCCGAATTCGGCGGTAGATAAAGTAGTCCCGAGGAACTTTCAGAGTTGGTGGAGCGGGTCTGCTGGCGTTCACTCTTGTCCATTTCAACGTCGGTGAGGCATTGTCTACCGAAAGGAAAAAGGACACAATTTAGAAAGATGTCTTTGGAATTGACCCAATCTAATATAAAAAGCATGAACAAAAGAGGAATTTTCCTAATAACATCTCATAGCCTCCTTGTCATTAGTGTGGCGTGCTTCACACCCATGAAAATGACTTTAGTCGATGTGGCTTTTATTCTCTCCGAGATACTCTAAACCTAGTGATCTCGATACCAAGTTTGTCATGTCCCGAGCCTACACCGGACGTAACACGGTACTTAAAGCCACAAGTGACCCCAAGTGAACCATTGGTCTATTATACACTAGCATTCTGAGTAAACATGCACAACGGAACTTTTAAATAATAGATTTATCGCTTTAAGAAAAATATAAAGATCAAAGTAGAGAAAGAAATAATATATTTGAAATACAATTCAAAGATAAGTCCGGTTCGAAAGCCAACTACCGAGGAGTTGCTCGGACAGGCCCCCAACTAACTCTAAGTCTATAAAAATACCAATCAAGTATATAAATAAGACCTCTAATGATGAGGACTCACACTTTGATCTCGCTTTTAAATGGAATACTCGAAACCGAGGTAACTATCTCGTGCTAAATTTGAGAACCACGCTAGCTCGCATCATGAAAACGATACAACATGAAGAGCACGCGTCAGTAGTTTGAATGTACTGAGTAAGTGGGAGAGACATCAATATAAAGTCTGAACTGTAATGACACGCCATGACCAACAGTAAACCTAATTGAGTTGCTTATTATGATACTAGACTCGGATCGACTAGTGGGAGAGTCTATAACCGATATATCACCACGTGAGTGACGTGGAGTACGATGTATACACCCCCACCGGTAGGGACCTAATATGCCATGCCGTGGTATAAAGGCATGAACTAGTGATCACAAAAATATCCGGGGCTAATCTGTGCTGGCACATCAGAATATACGCCGGTAATGTTCTAGGAAATAAGGGAGCGTTGGAACCCCGGCCCGCTGGGTGCTAAGTTCTACTCCCACTGAAAACCAAACTCGAACTACTAAGAAGAGCCTGAACCGGAGCCCAAGACTAGTCGTGCACGAATAACCGCATGTACCCCCGAGAGCCTTATTGGACCATATTCAAATCAAGTTCTAAGACTCGGCCGAGTTGCTTATCTAAAAGGGCCTTGGCAATCCTACTACGTATCAACTAATAACCGACCTGGGGTCCAAGGTCTAGTAAGAGTTATAACTTAATGTCATCACCGCCTAATGGACCAAATAACTAAATCCTAATCCGGTTCGAAATTGGGAGGCACCACTAACACTCAAAATAAACCGGAGTCAAACCACTAGTTTACCTTTCTGGATTGCACTAAGGTTGCTAAATTAATCAAGCTAGCCCGATATGATTTGACTCGAGACTAGACTGACATTACGTGTTCTAACTAACTAAATTACTAAGCGCCTAATAGAATTTAATTTAACGACTAAAGTCATTCCGATTCATGGGATATTTACCCAACATATACGAATAGCAAGAAAATCAGGAATTCAACCTAAAGCATTCTTCATTCACTAGAGGAAATTTAAAAGTAAAACCATTACTCAAAAATTAGCGCTCAAATTCACTTTTATAATAATACTGACAACTTGATGAGGAACTGATGAAGATTATATTAACAATAAGTATAAACATTGTTCTAAGGGAAATCATTTAAAATAAACTCAATGCTTCTGATACTGAAAGATCGTGGCTTAAAACTTATAGAAGTGAGGAGGACTTTGGGGATGGAAGGGAAGGACAATCCACTTTCTAAAACCCTACATACCCGATGAATAACCTCGAAAATCTTTTAGGAATTGAGGAGGAGAAGGGGCCGCTCTAGTTCTTGCTCGGGAGAATTCCTAAGAGAACTTACGATCTATTTTCTAAGTGCTTGAGTGGGGAATGAGGAAAAGGACCCATTACCCTCCCTAAAACGTCTGAAAACAAAGTCAAAATGACGTGGTTTAATTCTTGGGAGAATGGGAAATTACTAAATAGCCCTTAGAAATTCGCCGGGAAAAACTATCGTGTGCCTTTAACGGGTGATCTAATGAGTCGTTAGTGGGTCCAACGAGTCGCTGGGTCCTCCTGCCAAGTTCACTCGTGAAATTTCTACTAACTCCTGGATGGGCACATGACAAGTTGTCGTGACTGAACGATTCATTGCGTCGTCCGTCAGGTACACTGGCAAGAAGGTTAGAGTGACTTGAAACGGAGTGGGCCTAATGACTCACATCGCCGACCTTACGACTCGTGGTGACCTTCCGTTAAGTACACTTCGTAATTTTCTAATTTATGAACTCCATCTTGACAATGGAGATTTGACGAGTCATAGGGCCTCGAGGCAACGACTCGTGGTGTTGTCCGATCTGGCCTCATCTCATGGTTGACCCTGACGAGTCGTAGGGTCCCTTAACAACTCATTAGGTTGGTCGTTCGCACATTTCGCAGCTTAGATTTTCTAATCTATGTCCCGTGACAGATTTTGAGCTCTCGTGGCATTATAGCTACCCAGCCTTTCCCCTAAGTGTGGAAAGAACCATCCAGAGAGTGTCTTCAAGGCCGAGAGTGGTTGTTTTGGGTGTGGACCGCTTGGTCATCGGCTCAAAGAATTCCCATCAAGAGGAAGGGAGATCACAATCCACCACTACAAATAGCCCAAGCAGCCGACACTTTAGGTACAGATGGCGACCAAGCACAAAACCGTTTTTACGCTTTGTCCTCCTATCAAGATCAGGAGAGCTCACTCGATGTGGTTAATGGGTATGTTATGCCTTTTCATCTAGATGTGTATGCCCTACTAGAATCCAGGAGCTACACTTCATTCGTGAATCCCTATGTAGCGTACCCAACATATCGCCTCCGTAAGTTCTCTCCGAACTATTCCCGCCTCACCCTAATTGGCGAGCCGCTAGGAGCTGGGCCAGTGTATAGAAACGCTCTGGCCTCAATATTTAATAAGGTCATCCAAATTCTCATCTTGTAGAGTTAGAAACAATGATTTTGACCTCATTCTTGGTATGGCTCAAGTTAAACTCGGTTATGCCGCCGACTGCAAAACTAGGGTTGTCAGTTTTAGTTGTCTAATGAGCCAACTTAGAGTGGATGGGCAAGAGCTCGCCTCCTAAGGGTCGGTTTATTTCTACCTTAAGGCCGGGAAAGCTTATTTCCAAAGGGTGTATTTATCATCTTGTTCAAGAAGCTTCTCGCTTTGAGACCTGAGTTTTCAATCGGGGCCCATTTGTCACCTAGTTCCCTAATGTGTTTCAAGATCTTTTCTGAGTTCCTCTTGAGCAAGAAATAGACTTCGGTGTATAGACCTTCTTCCAAACACTCAACCATCTCCATTTCTCCTTACAAAACGACTCATCTAAGCGTAAGGAGTTAAAGGAGAAACTAAAAAACCTCCTTGATAAAGGCTTCAGGCCCAACATCTCTCCCTGGGGTGCTCCAATATTATTTGTCGAAATAAAGACAAGACTTCGTAATGTGCATCACTCATCACAATTGAACAAGGTTGCGCTAAGAATAGGTATCCCCTACCCGTGATTAAAACTTTTTTGGTCAGCTTCAGGGAGCCAGTTGTTTCTCCAAGATATATCTCAGGTTGGGGTATCATCAACTAAGATTCAGAGAGTGTGACATATCAAAAACAGCTTTCGGAACTTGGTATGGTCACTATGAAGTTTAGGTTATGTCCTTCTGACCGAGTAATGCCCCCAACTTTCATGGAACCTATGAACAGTAGTCTTCAACTAGTATCTAGATATGTTCTTTATTGTATTTATTGATGACATTTTGGTATACTGTAGAAATGAGGAAGAACATGCTAATCACCTGAGAATAGTGCTTCAAACACTTAAAGACCACCAGCTGTTCGCAAAATTCAAAGAAATGCAAATTATGGTTGAAGCATGTGACTTTTCTCGATCATGTGGTCTCGGGTGAGGGTATTCAAGTAGATCCTCAAAAGTTAGCAGCGGTGAAAGACCGCCCATACCTACCTCCCCAATCGAAATAAGAAGTTTCTTAGGTCTAGCCGATTATTACCGATGTTTTATGGAAGTTTTTCCTCTATTTCATCTCCTCTAACTAAGTTGACTCAGAAAAGGTGAAATTTCACTTGTTGGATGCGTGTGGAGAAGAGTTTCCAGGAGTTGAAAACTCTACTCACTACCGCTTCCGCTTTGACCTACCGTATGGAACAAATGGGTTTGTTGTGTATCAAGGACGCTGAGTTGGACTCGGCCGTGTTCTGATGCATCCGGTTAAGGTGATAGCCTATGCCTCTAGATAGCTTAAGGTTCATGAAAAGAACTATCCGACTCATGACTTGGAGTTGGCAATGGTGGTGTATGCGTGAAAATATGGAGGCATCACTCGTACGGGGCTCATGTGATATTTTCACCATCATAAGAGCCTTTAGTATGTGTTTAGTCAAAAAGATCTTAATCTTCGTCAAAGAAGATAGTTGGAGCTACTAAAGTACTATGATATGAGTGTGTTGTATCACCCGGGCAAAGCTAATGTGGTGTCCGCTTCCTACATATATATGGGAGCGTAGCTCATGTTGAAGAGGGCAAAAGGGAATTGCAAAGGATGTAATACTGAAAGTGCTTAAGAGTGCACCCGGAAGCAAAATGCCAACCGTTGAATGTTGGGAAAGGGTTGCAGAACGACGGGTACTACGACCAATGGTAAGTAACCACAGGCCGTCATTTGTGGTCAGGATTCGCAGTTCAAATGTCGTGGTGAAACAATGGTTGATTCGATGACCCATTATAAGAAACAACGAGTCGTCGTGGTGGTCATGGTAAGGAGTCATCCCAAATGGATGATGTAACAACGGTATTTCTGGTGGCTCATTGTGAGGAACAACGGTCCGTTATTAGTAGTCGTCGTAGAAGCAGTGGACTATCGCAGTTGGAGACAACCTAAGGGAAACACGACCAGAGAAGCTTTACAATGAGTCATGGTGAGACTCATGGAATAGGAGTGCAGAGCTTCAGAAGAAGGAAACAACGACCAAAGGAATGTTCCATTGAAGCTTAGGACGATCTGTCCTTTGTTTCCGTGGTAACGATTTTTGAGAATGGGCTTTCGCAGTGTTTTCAACGACAGACAGGATGGGTCGTGCCTTTTTCCATGACCCATTGATACTACTCCGTGTCTCTATCCACTGGCCAGTGGTGTTCATTAAGGGAATTTTCAACTATTCCACGCTTTTAGACCCTAAACTACGTTTTTTGGGTATTTTATGAGTGTGATAAGATGCGTTAAGTCCTTTATACATGCCCATTCTCATGCAAGATCTTTAGAGAGATTTTTTGGAGATTCAAGGTCTTTTTCCCCATGTTTCCATCCATTTCTTTGTGGGTATTCAAGGAACTTTGAGTCAATTCATTTCCAGGTACGTAGGGGTTTTAATAGATGTCTTCCTTCACACCATGCCCAATTCCTATCAATTAGTGTTAAATTATGAATGATCAATTATGGGGTTTTGATCAATTTCATGATTCTTATATCTCTATTCATGGGTATGATTAGATTGAGTTGATATTTATGATTTACGGTTGGGAGGATTCTAACTTATTTCTCTTATAAATGTTTTTCTAAAAATAGGAACTAAAAAGCCCATGGGTGAAGAGTTCATAAAATTTAAGTGTTGAATTATGATAAATGTGTGATAATAATGAAGTTGGTGATGAAAACATGTTTCTAAAGCTACCCATGATTATGATGTTGTTTTCAAAAATAAGAATGTGTAGATCCTAGTATGATAAAGCTTTGGGCAATGCCCACACATTGATTAAAGCGATGATTTTCCCAACATAAGCTTACCACATTGTGTAAGAGAAATTTCCCAATTCTTATTATAAATTCTAGTTTGTGGTATGTCAAGTAAATATTTCTACATGTAGCTTACCACATGATTTGGAGTAGATGATCCCACCTATGATTGAGCTTGTTGTATGTTTCGAAATAAAGCTTCTCATATGCATGAATTTATAATTGAGATGTATGGAATTATTGAGCTTTGTCAAAGGACAATGTTGAGCTTCATTTTCATATAATCTCCAGTCTATGCATGATTTCATTAATGGACTTTGTCAATAGACAATGTTGAGCTTCGTTTCATACGATGTTGAGTCATGCATGATTTCATGTTGAGCTTCATCAATAGACGATGTTGAGCTTCGTTATATAAGATGTAGAGAATTACATGTTTTCTGGGAGAAGAGTCTAGCATCAAGCGGGTTAAGGGTCGATTACCCTATGGCCCAAAACTACGCGCCAATATAGGTTGATACTATTATATTATCGGGACCTCCCTTGTGAGCTATCCCCAGCCCGATTGGCCCTTCAGCTTGATATCGATATCATGGTATCGTCGATCGCCCTAACAAGGTTATGGACGGATCTATGCACTTGAGTATGACATTCGGGACCATGTAAGCTCTATCTTGGTATGTTGGTTAAGTGATGAGTCTCCTACTGTCTATATCATTCATATTTGCATACTCACTATTCATGATGATTAGTTATGCAGGCATGTACAAGAAGTAAGGTTTGACTCATGGTTTTGCTTTTGATATAAATGTCATGTTTCAGCTTGAGTCAATCGAGTCTGTCATGATGTTCTAAAGCCATTCATAATCATGTATAATATGAGTATGATTTCATAATGAATGCATGTAGTCTTCTTCTTATCCTTAAAAGCTTTCGATATATAAATAACTTGCTTATATGGATTTATATTACTTCGCGGTTTTACTTACCTTGCATACTTGGTACATTTCACGTACTAACTGCATACTTTCTATGTTGTATTGTTTCATGATACAGTGTCCGAATCTTAGGCTCGTCCTCATCCTTAGTCCATCTTAGCTTACGCTATCAATTCATTGGTGAGTCCTCATGTTTCGAGGGCTATTTGACAGACTTTTATGTTATCTTGAGTTTCAGTATTGTTCGGGTTAGTTGGGGATGTTGTCCCATCAATCCATCATATGTAGTAGAGGCTTTCAGACTTGTATGTAGTACTCAGCTCTTGTATACATCTAGTATTTCTTGGTGTTATGCTATGGTTACGTTTCCACTATGTTTTATGTTTAATGTCCCACTTGCTAAATTGAGCATAGTGTTGTATGCATGTTCCATGGGTCGACTTGGGGTCTCTCGGGGTCCCTTGTCCCTTGTCTATGATTTCAGGCCTCCGTTCGGAACGTGACAAACTTGGTATTAGAGAAATAGGTTTGATGTGTCCTAGGGAGTCTAAAAGCCGCGTTAGGTAGAGTCTTTTTCATGGGTGTGAAGCGCGCCACACTTATGGCGAAGAGGCTACTAAGCGATTTAGGAAATGTTCCCTTCTTTCATGATCTATGTCGTGCAACGAAAAAGTCTTTCTATCCTTCTAGTTCATGTTATTTTCAATTGTAGAATCATGGCTCCTAAGAGGATGAATGGAAGGAGGAATGGAGGTGGTGAAGGCCACGATGAGGGAAACGGTTATGGGCATCAGCCAGCCCCACCAGTTCAGGAGCCCCAAGCACCGAAGCCAGTCGCTCATGCTGAGTATCGATCTTCCATCTAGATGTTGGTGTAGGCCTTGACCGCTCAGGTTAATCAGCAGGTCGTTGTGCCTATTCCTCAGAACAGTAATGTGGTGGCGGCCAGAGTTCGAGACTTTTTGAGAATGAACCTACCGGAGTTCTTGGGGTCCAAGGTAGATGAGGACCCCCACGACTTCATTGATGAGATTGTCAAGATCACCCAGGATATGAGGGTGAGCAGTGTAGAGTGCACAGAGTTGGCGTCCTACCAATTGAAGGGGGTTGCGCATATTTGGTTTCGCTAGTGGAAGGACAGCAGGATTGCTGGAGCAGGTCCAGTAACATGGGTGGAGTTTCAGGTTGCATTCCTCGACAATTCTTCCCTCGAGAAATGAGGGAGTTGAAAGTAGCTGAATTTGTGAATCTAAAGCAAGGGAGAATGACTTTCCAGGAGTACGCCCTTGAGTTCACCCGCTTATCTAAATATTCCCCTGAGTTGGTGGCTGACCAGCGGGCGCGGGTGAGTAGATTTGTACATGGTATTGCAGTATAATTGGACAAGGACTTTAGGACAGCTATGCTCCACCAGGACATGGACTTCTCTCACATAGTGTTATATGCTCAGAAGATGTAGGCAGCACACTTGAGGGAAAGGGAGGCCAAGAGGGACCAGACTGAGGACCACAAATTCTCTCAGCAGAGGTCCGGCGGTGGGCATCGACAGCAAACCACCAAAGATTGTCAGGCCCTGCATCATTAGCCATGAGTGTGCCATCTATTCCCTGTCGCAATCAGAAGGTGAGAGCGTCATGCTCGAGGGGTCATTGCAGTAGTCCCACAGATTCCAGCATTCCAGCTTGCCACAGATATGGCCGAGGGCACACGGGCCAGTGCTTAGCAGGATCAGGAGCTTGTTTTGGATGTGGGAAGCCTGGACATATGCTTAGAGATTGTCCGACTACGAGGTAGGATCATGTTGGGGGCCGAGGCCTTGCGTCTAGTTCAGTAGCTCCTCCCCCACGCACAGCACATCAGGGGGCATCTACTAGCATAACTGGCGGGCAACGTTAGAACAGATTCTATCCCTTAGCCGCTCGCCAGGAGCAGAAAGCCTCACTAGATGTAGTCACTGGTATGTTGAGAGTCTTTCATGTTGATGTGTATGCTTTGCTCGATCCAGGGGCTACCCTATCTTTTGTGACACCTTATATAGCCAGTAGCTTCAGAGTCAGTCACGATATCTTATTAGAGCCCTTCTCAGTTTATACTCCAGTAGGTGACTCAATTATAGCTAGATGGATATATAGAGATTGCCCAGTCTCAGTTCTTCATAAGGTCATCAGCAGATTTGATAGAGTTAGCCATGAACGATTTTGATGTTATTCTCGGCATGGATTGGCTATATGCATGTTATGCTTCAGTTAATTGTAGAACTCGGTCAATAAAGTTCAGATTTCTGGGTGAGTCAGTTTTAGAGTGGAGGGGTAGTTCAGTTATGCCTGTAGGTCAATTTATTTCTCATCTTAAGGCCAAGAAGATGATTTCCAAGGGTTTCATGTACCATCTAGTTAGGGTTAAGGATGTGGAGTCTGATCACCCCAACCATTCAGTTAGTTCCAGTTGTATGTGAGTATCCGGAGGTCTTTCCTGATGATTTGCCAGGTATACCTCTCAAGCGGGAGATTGATTTCGGTATAGACCTTCTTCCTGACACGCAACCCATTTCTATCCCGCCCTATAGAATGGCCCCAGTCGAGCTAAAAGAGTTGAAAGATTAGTTGAAAGACTTGTTGGATAAAGGCTTCATCAGGCCGAATAAGTCTCCATGGGGTGCACCAGTATTATTTGTTCGAAAGAAGGACAGTTCCCTTCATATGTGCATTGATTATCGGCAGTTAAATAAGGTCACCGTCAAGAACAGGTACCCCTTGCCTAGGATTGATTTTTTTTTACCAGCTCCGAGCTGCTAGGTGTTTCTCGAAGATAGATCTCAAGTCCGGATATCACCAGCTCAGAGTTCGGGAGTGTGACATTCCAAAGACCGCCTTCAGGACTCGATATGGTCACTATGAATTTGTTGTTATGTCTTTTGGACTAACCAATGCCCCTACAATATTTATGGATCTGCTGAATAGGGTATTCAAGGCATATCTAGACCTGTTCATAGTTGTATTTATTAATGATATTCTCATATACTCTTCCAGCGAGGAGGAGCATGTCGCTCACTTGAGAGTAGTGCTTCAAACCCTCAAGGATCAGCAGTTGTATGCAAAGTTCAGCAAATACGAGTTCTGATTGGATTCGGTGGCATTCCTAGGCCATGTGGTGTCAAGTGAGGGTATAAAAGTTGATTCTCAAAAGATTGAGGCGGTAAAGAATTTGCC
The DNA here is from genome assembly GCA_018107945.1 of Datura stramonium. NCBI lineage: Eukaryota > Viridiplantae > Streptophyta > Magnoliopsida > Solanales > Solanaceae > Datura > Datura stramonium. The sequence goes on from JACEIK010002009.1 coordinate 107,397, forward strand.
TAGACTGGTGAACCCATCAGACATCAGGAGCTTTTTGGGCTTAGTGGGTTATTATCGGAGGTTCGTTGAAGGTTTCTCATCCATAGAAGCTTCGATGACTAGATTGACTCATAAAAAGGTAAAGTTCCAATGGTCGAAGGCTTGTGAGAAAAGCTTCTAGGAGTTGAAGACCCGACTCACTTCAGCACCAGTGTTGACTCTACCCGAGGGTATTGACGTCTTTGTGGTGTATTTTGATGCTTCGCGAGTTACTCGGGTGTGTGTTAATGCAACATGGGATGTAATAGAATATGCCTCAAGATAGCTGAAAGTTCATGAAAAGAATTACCTGACCCATGATCTTGAGTCGGCCAAGGTGGTGTTTGTATTGAAGATATGGCGGCATTACTTGTATGGGGTCCATGTGGATGTATTCATCGATCACAAGAGCTTGCAATATGTGTTCTCATAGAAAGATCTAAATCTTCGACAAAGGAGGTGGTTGGAGTTATTGAAAGTCTACGACATAAGTGTTCTCTACCACCCAGGCAAGGATAATGTGGTTGCAGATGTACTTAGTAGGCTCTCTATGGAGAGTGTGTCCAATGTGGATGAGGGAAAGAAGGAGTTGATGAAAGATGTCCACCGACTTGCCAGACTAGGAGTTAGATTGATCGATTCGACTGATGGCGGCGTTGTTGTGCAAAACAGGTCAGAATCATCTTTTGTGGTTGATGTCAAGTCTAGGCAAGATGAGGATCCGATTTTGAGAAAGCTGAAGGAACCGGTGCGGAGTCAAAAGGTGGAGGTTTTCTCCCAAGGGGTAGATGGTGTGCTACGATACCAAGGTCGACTATATGTTCCAGACGTTGATGATTTGAGAGTCCGAATATTGCATGAGGTACATTGTACCAAATATTTTGTCCATCAAGGATCCACAAAGATGTATCAGGACTTGCGAGAAATCTATTAGTGGGATGGTATGAAGAGGGATATTGCAGAGTTCGTGGCAAAATGTCCGAACTACCAGCAAGTGAAGGTCGAGCATCAAAGGCAGGGAGGCGTACTTCAAGATATTAGCATTCCCACTTGGAAGTGGGAAGAGATTAATATGGATTTCATTACAGGCCTACCTCGCACTCGATGAATTTATGATTCCATTTGGGTGGTGGTCGACGGGTTAACTATGGCTGCACACTTTCTACTAGTCAAGACCACGGATTCAGCAGATGACTATGCTAAGTTGTATACTCGAGAGTTGTTTCGGCTTCACGGAGTGCCCTTGTCTATTATCTCAGACTGGGGTACTCAGTTTACTTCTCAATTCTGGCGTTCATTTCAAAAGGGACTTGGGATGCAAGTTAAGCTCAATACAACCTTCCATCCGCAAACAGACGGCCTAGCAGAATGAACCATTCAGACCCTCGACGATACATTGAGGGCATGTGTTATGGATTTCAAAGGTAGTTTGGATGGTTGATTGAGTTTGCCTATAATAAGAGTTATCACTCTACTATCCAGATGGCACCGTTCGAGGCTCTATACGGACGAAGGGGTAGATCACCCATCGGTTGGTTTGTGGTAGATGAGGCAGCCATGATAGGACCAGATGCGGTTCACGAGATGATGGTGAAGGTCTATTTGATAAGGGACCAATTGAAAACCCCTCAGAGTCATCAGAAATCGTATGCTGATGTAAGGAGAAGAGATTTGGAGTTTGATGTGGACGAATGGGTATTTCTAAAGGTGTCTCCCATGAAGGGAGTCATGCGGTTCGAAAAGAAAGGGAAACTCAGTCCCTGCTATGTTGGTCCCTACCGGTTTGTGAGGAGAGTTGGTAAGGTAGCATATGAGTTGGATTTTCCATGTGAGTTATATTTAGTTCATCCCGTCTTTCATGTGTCACTTTTGAACAAGTGTTTAGGAGACCCAGCCTTGGTGGTCCCGGTAGACAGCATTGGGGTAAAAGACAGCCTCAGTTATGAAGAAATTCCTGTTGAAATCTTGGATCGTCAGGTTCGAAAGTTGAGAAACAAAGAAGTAGCTTCAATTAAGGTGTTGTGGAGAAATCAACATGTTGAGGGAGCTACGTGGGAAGCCGAAGTGAATATGATGGCTAGATACCCACATTTATTCTCTACCGGCTCAGTTCCGACATGAGGTATCAGTTCCACTCTATGATCCCATTTAGTTTTTATGTTTAGTTAATGTGTGCAAGTTTCTTTTATGTGTATGAATGTGTATGTGAAGCATGAGATCAGTTCAGCTATGAGGTTTGGTTCAGAGGAAGTCATTCCATGAAAATTTAGGTTAAAATGATCAGTATATGGCTATGATAAATTGTATATTTCTATTTTCTGCTTGTTCCCTACATTCGAGAACGAATGTTCACAAGGGGGAGATATTGTAATACCCTGAAAGTGCTTAAGAGTATACCCGGGAAGCTAAAATGTAAAACTGCTGAAAGTTGGGGAAAAGGTTGTAGAACGACAGGTACAATGACTCGTGGTAAGTAACCATGGGCCATTGTTTGTGGTCGTGGGTTAAGGAGTTCAGATGTTAGGGGGAAACAATGGTTGATTCGACTACCCGTTGTAAGAAACAATGAGTCGTTGTGGTGTTCGTGGTAAGGAGTCAGTCCAGATGGCTGAAGTAACAATGGGTGTTACAACGGCCCGTTGTGAGGAACAACGGTCCATTTTTAGCAGTCGTGGTAGGGCTATGGACTATCGTAGTGGAGACAACGGGTGGAAAACACGACCCGTAAAAGCTTACAATGAGCCATGGTGAGACTCATGGAATAGGAGTGCAGAGCTTCCGAAGAAGGACAAAACGACCAAAGGAACGGTCTGTTGAAGCTTAGGACAATCCGTCCTGTGTGTCCGTGGTAGAATTTCGAGAATGGGCTTTCAGCAGTGTTTTCAACAAAGAGACAGGACGGGCCATGGGTTGTTTCCACGACCCGTTGATACTACCCGTGGGTTCTATCCGGGCAGTTTTTAGGGCAGGTTCATTAACGGCATTTTCGACATTTTCACGCTTTTAGACCCTAAACTATGTCATTTTGGGTATTTACTGATATTGATAAGATGAGTTAAGTCCTTTATGCATGTCCATTCTCATGCAAGAACTTTATAGAGATTTTTGGGAGATTCAAGGTCTTCTTCCCCAAGTTTCCATCAATTTCTTTGTGGGTATTGAAGGAACTTTGAGTCAATCCATTTCCAGGTATGTAGGGTTTTCATGGGTGTCTTCCTTCCACACCCATGCTCAATTCTTATCAATTAGTATTTAATTATAAATGATCAATTATGGGGTTTTGATCAATTGCATGATTCTTATATCTCTATTCATATGTATGATTAGATTGGGTTTATATTGATGATTTATGAAGCTTGGGCGGATTCTAACTTGTTTCTCTTATAAAAATTATTTTTCTAAAAATTGGATCTAAAACGCCCATGGGTGAAGAGTTCATAAAAGAGGTAATTGTGATAAATGTTTGATAATGATGATGTTGGTGATGAAAACCATGTTTCTAAATCTACCCATGATTGTGATGTTTTCTTCAAAAATAAGAATGTGTAGATCCTAGTATGATAAAGCTTTGGGCAATGCCCACATCTTTGTTAGGCAATCAGATTTTACTTATAGCTTATCACGCATTGTTTAAGAAATTTCCCAATTATTATTATAAATTCCTGGCTTGTGGTATGTCGAGTAAATATTTCTACTTGGCTTACCCATGATTTGAGATAGATGCTCCCACCTATGATTGAGCTTGTGGTATGTTTTGAAATAAAGCTTCTGCATGAATTTATAATTGAGATGTATGGCATTATTGAGCTTTGTTGAAGGACAATGTTGAGCTTCATTTTCATATGATGTCTAGTCTATGCATGATTTCATTAATGAGCTTTGTCAATAGACAATGTTGAGCATCGTTTCATACGATGTTCAGTCATGAATGATTTCATGTTGAGCTTCATAAATAGACGATGTGAGCTTCATTATATACGATTTAGAGCATTGCATGTTTTCTGGGAAGAGTCTGGCACCTAGTAGGTTAGGGTCCTATTACCCTACGCGCCAATGTAGGTTGATACTATTATATTATCGGGGCCTCCCTTGTGAGCTATCCCGGCCCACGATTGGCCCTTCAACCCGATATCGATATCATGGTATCATCCATCGCCCTAACAAGGTTATGGACGACTCTACCCACTTGAGTGTGATAGTTGGGACCACGTAATCTCTATCGTGGTATGTCAGAAATTCAAATGAACTGAGTCTCCCCCTTGTCTATATCATTCGTTTGCATATTCACTATTCATGATGATAAGTTATGCACGCATGTACAAGAAGTAAGGTTTGGATCATGGTTTTGTTTTTGATATAAATATCATGTTTCATCTTGAGTCAATCGAGTCTGTCATGACATTCTAAAGCCATGCATATTCATGTACAATGTAGGTTGATTTCATAATGAATGCATGTAAGTCTTCTTCTTATCCTTAAAAGCTTTTGATATATATACAACTTGCTTAAATGGATTTTTATTACTTCGTGATTTTACTTACCTTGGATACTCGGTACCTTCCACATCTTGAATGCATACTTTAGTGTTGTATCATTTCATGATACGGTAGGGAATCTCAGCCTCGTTCTCATCCTTAGTCCATCTCAGCTTACGCTATCAGCTCATTGGTTAGTCCTCATGTTCTAAGGGCTATTTGATAGACTTTTATGTTATTTTGAGTTTCAGTATTATTCTGGTTAGTTGGGGATGTTTTCCTATCAACTCATCATAGTAAAGGCTTTGACTTGTATGTAATACTCATCTCTTGTATGCGTCAATATTTCTTGGTGTTATGCTATGGTTACGTTTTGCTATGTTTTATGTTTAATGTCCCTTGTTAAATTGAGCATAGTGTTGTATGCATGTTCCATGGAGTCGACTTGAGGTCTCACGAGGTCCCTTGTCTGTGTCTATAATTTGAGCTCCGTTCGGGTCGTGACAAACTTGGTATCCACAGGCTAGCTCGATTGGGAGTACTTAGTTGATACAGCTGAGGAGGAGTAGTTGTGTAGAGTGGATCAGATTCATCATTGGTTATTGAAGTTAAGTAAAAGGTAGGATGAAGATCATAGTACTTAAACTGAAGGAGGCAGTTCTCAGAAAAAAATGGAGGTTTCTCCCAGGGAGATGGTGTGCTCCGTTACCAGGGTAGATTGTGCGTACCAAATGTGGGTGAGTTAAGACGGCGGATCTTGGTTGAAGCACACAATTCGAGATATTGCCACTTTTCCCAGTTCTACTAAGATGTACCGTGATTTATAGGATATTTACTGGTTGAACGACATCAAAGAAACATCACAGAATTTGTAGCTAAGTGCTAGAACTGCCAGTAGGTCAAAGTTGAATACTAGAGACCGAGAGGTATGACTCAAGATATTAGCCTACCCACATGGAAGTGGGAAGAAGTAAATTTGGATTTTATTATAGGTCTACCTCGGACTCATCGACAACATGATTCAATCTGGGTGATAGTAGACTGGATGACCAAGTCATCACACTTCCTCTAGTTAAAACTACAGACCCAGCTGAGGATTATGCCAGGCTTTATATCTGAGAGTTGGTCAGACTTCATGGGGTGCGTGTCCATTATTTCAGATAGAAGTACCCAGTTCATCTCTCATTTCTGGAAGTCTTTCGGAAGATCAAATACCTAGGTCAAGCTCAGCACAACTTTTCATCTGCAGATAGATGGACAAGTTGGCGGACTCTCTGAACTTTAGAAGATATGATAAGACGTGTGTAGTCAGAGTTTTAAGGGTAGTTGGGATGATCACCTAACTCTCATCGAGTTTTCGTACAACAACAACTATCACTCCTGTATCCTAGATGGCCCCGTTTGAGCCATTATATGGTAGGAGGTGTAGATCTCGTATAGGGTGGTTTTAGGTTGGTGAAACTACTCTAATCAGGAAAAACTCTACAGTCCATGAAACTATGCGAAAGTACGACTCATCCTAGAAGACTGAAAACAACTCGAGCCGTTTAGAAATCTTATCTTGATGTGAGGAGAAGAGAATTAGAGTTTGCAGTGGATGGCTATGTCTATATAAAAATTTCACCCATGAAAGGGGTGATGTGATTTGGGAAGAAGGAAAGTAGTCCGAGATATGTGGGACCCCTACGAGAATTTCGGGGAGAATTGGAAAGTTAGCCTATGAGAAATTTGGAATTATCTTCAGAGTTATCATCTATGTACCCCGAGTGTTCCATGTGTCACTATTGAAAAGTGAATCGGTGATCCAACTTCAGTGGTGCCACTAGATAGCATGGGAGTGAAAGATAGTCGCTCTTACGAAGAGGTCCCAGTTCAAATCCTTGACCGTGAGGTTTATGGGTGAAGAACAAAAAATAGCTTCGATCAAAGTCTTGGCGGAGAAATCGGCATGTTGAAGGAGCTACATGGGATGCCGAAGCAAATATGATGGCTAGATACCCATATTTATTCCCTTTTAGATTAGTTTCAGTTTAAGGTATTAATTTTCTCCCTAAAAACTCTATTCAGTTACATGTTTAATCCATTTTTCCAAGTATCTTTCATGTTAATGAATGTGTGTATGATTCGTGAGTTGATTCAATCGTGGTTCGGTTCGAAGGTAGTCATTCTTTTAGTCTCCTTTCATGATCATTTGAGTATAATGATTGCAAATCTCTTCTTTTCTGTGTGTTTTTTCAACATTCGAGGTCTAATGTTCCAAAGATATTATGTGCCCCGAGAGTAATCTAAGACAAGACCTAGGAGTTGAAACGAGAGAAAATCAGATTTTCTGCTAGGTCACAGAATGAGTCATCCTGTGACCCATGGGTAAGCAGAGTCATGGGCTGACTCGTGGGAAGAATAATAGACTTGGTTGAAAATTAGGAAATTGAGTGACCACAGTGGTGGTCAGCACACCACGGAGTCGTTATATGAGTCGTGGTCAAGGGTGACTGAAGGTTAAAAAAATCATAATTAGTGCACTTAACGGGTCCTCACCACGACTCGTTTGGGACACCATGGTATTGGTGTCACCATGGTGATCCCCATGTGGTTTCGATAGTGAAAGTGCGGGAGGTGACCAAGAGTCATGGTCAGCAGTAGCAGTCGTTAAGTAGCCCGTGGTGACCCGAAGGGAATGTTGGTTCTGTGGCAACGGGAGACATCACAGTCGTTAGGTCTCCTGACGACTCATGAAGTCAGTCATTGGCGGGTTGGGAATTCGTAGAAAGCGCATCCACGCACATCATAGCTGGGCATCACAAATGCATCATGACGATGACTCTTGGAGTACCTTGTAGGGATTGGCAGGTCCTTTCACCTGTGAATTTCCTGGATTTTACATAATTTCTAAACTCCTAGACTCTAAACCACATCGTTTTGGTTTTAATCGGGTTTATAGGGGGTAATCGATTGTTTATATCATATCTCATCTCAAAAGCTAGAACGTAAAAATTTCTCTCAGAAAGGCTTAGAGAGTAGAAGCTAGGGCAATCTAATTCTCCTCAGATTTTCAATGGATTCACTCGAGTTTCCATCACCGGGTATGTGGGAATTCAACAAGGGAATAGTTCTTTTCTTGTGTCCCAAAAATCTCCTCTATCTTCTCTTCCAATTTAGCCCTGGTTTAATTCAAATGTGAATAATGATATGTCAGACTTCTTTCATAGCATGTGGAATATTGTCTATGTTGATTTTTGTCATCTGTTTTCAATACCTTATAGTAATCATGTTAATACTCATTCTTGTAAGAATGGTTTGATCTCTAGTTTTGAATTCAATATACCAATTTTCCTGTTGGACAAGTTCTTCCTTGTGGCTTGATTTTATCAGTTAAGTTTCCCGTATTTCTAGAAAATATTGAGAATTCAGTCAGATTCATGTTAGTCTATGCAAATTGATTTCTAGCAACCTTAGTTTTGTCTAGAAAAATGTTAGCTGTCAATTTTACCACCAGTTGTTTTTTAGGTGTTAGTGATGCCTCCCAGTACCAGAATTTAGACTCAGACATCAGTTATCAAATTTTTTTGGTTCTTTAGACAGTTACGACACTTCCAAAATAATATTTGGCTAGTCTTAGAACCAACATCTTCAGCCTCAGTTTGTTCTTCAGATGGCTATGAAGGTCCCAGGTAAGCAGCTCTGACCAGTCTTAGAACACCAGTTTCCAAATCAATCCAAATGACTCTCCAGGATGCTCCTCAAACGGTATCCTGAATGGTGCATAGTCTTGGTCATAATATCAAGGCTATACGCGCATTAGTGGTCATGGTAGGGCTATCCAGTTGGAGTAGGACTTAGCATCGAGAGGGACGGGGTTCCAGCACACCTAGTTTCCAAAACTACGTTGCCACTATAAGTTATATTTTTTATTGGCCTCATGGCGTGGTGATGATCTCACCGGTCCATGCCTTTATACTGCTTAAAGGTATATTGGAATGCCTAGATGGGAGTGTATGCCAGGACTCCATGTCTATCTCACATGGTTATATGCCCGTCATCGCCTCTCCCACTAGTTAGCTCAGTTTGATCTCTCAAATTAGTCAGTTCAGGTTCAGTTCCAGTACAATATTTCAGATTAGTATCTCGGATTTGGGCATGTCTTTGACCATCGGAGGCAGGTCATATAACCATACTCAATATATCTAAATTATTCAGTTTCAGTATTTTAGTTGGTCATTTGCATGTCTTTCCAGTTCAGTTATTTTATTTGTTGTGTGTGGTTTCTCCTACTTACTCAGTACATTCAAAATACTGACGCATACCTTTATGATATATCATTTGTGATACAAGCTGAGATCTCGGTCTCGGCCCCGTTAGCAGATCATCTTCAGGATTTCTAAGTTGTATCATTGGTGAGTCCTCATCTTTCGAGGATGAGGGATTTCTTTCAGTTATATTTTTCAGTTAGATTTGAAGTTAGTTGGGGTCTTTTCTAGAAACTCATTAGATATATGGCTTTGGACACAAACAGATTTGTGTTTTTATCTTTTTCAGTTGTATAACACTTATGATTTAGTTCTTTTTCATAAGTGTTTTATTTTATTATTTCAAAGCTTCCTCTATGTATTTACTCAAAATGCCAGTGTTATGATAGACCATAGGTTGACTTGGGGTTACTTGTGACTCTGAAATGCAGGTGTCTCGCCTAGGGTGTGTAGACTCATGGCGTGACACTTAGTTCACGGTTAGAAAGTGACATCCAAAAGCAGCCTTCAGGACTTGGTATGATCACTATGAATTTTAGTTATGTCTTTTGGACTAACAAATGCTACCACTGCAGCTTTTATGGATTTGATGAACGGGCGTTCAAGTTGTATTTGGGCATGTTCGTGATTTTATTCATAGATGACCATTCATATACTCTCCAAAAGAGGAGGAGCATGCCGCTCATTTGAGGTGGGGCTCTCAAACTCTTAAGAATCGCCGGTTGTATACTAAATTCAGCAAGTATGAGTTTTGGTTAAACTGGGTAGCATTTTTGGAGTCATGTGGTGTCAAGTGAAGTGGTATACGAATTGGACTCTCAAAGATAGAAGCTGTGAAGAAGAATTGGCTAACCAGTTAGTCCTTCAGATATCAGGAGTTTCCTAGGCTTGGCTAGTTACTACAAGAGGTTTTTGGAAGGGTTTTCATCCATTTCAGCATCGTTGACTAAGTTGACACGGAAAGAAAGTAACACAAAGAAGCCAAAGTTTCAGTAATGTGAGAAAGAGCTTCCAAGAGTTGAAGACTCGAGTCACATCAGCACCAGTGTTGACTCTAGCGGAGGGTACCGATGGGTTTTGTGGTATATTTTGATGCACTCAAGGATGCACCGACGCTTGGTTGTGTATTAATGCGGCATGGTAATGTTATGGCCAATGCTTCCCGACAGCTGAAAGTCCATGAAAAGATCTATCCGACTCACGACCACGGGTGGCAGCAATAGTATATTCCTTGAAGATTTGGAGACACTATGCATGCGGGGTCCATGTGGATGTGTTTATGGACCACAAAAGGCTACAATATGTGTTTACCCGAAGGATCTAAATCGACGTCAAAGAAGGTGGTTGGAGCTTCTTAAAGGGATTACGATATGAGTGTCCTATATCATCCTAAGAAAGTCCAATGTGGTGCAGATGTTCTTAGAAGGCTTTCTATGGAGAGTGTGTCCCATGTATGAGGAGAAAGAGTTAGTGAATGATGTATAGGCTTGCACGACTAGGATTTTTATCTTGTTGACTCAGCAAATGGCGATGTCATTGTTCAAATGTATCAGAATCTTTCTTGGTGACAGAATGTAGAAGCTAGGCAAGATGAGGGGGATCTAGTAAGGCGGAAGGAAAGCGGTTCGAATCCAAAGGTGGAGGTTTTCATAGTGAGATGGTAGACTAAGATATCAGGATCGTTTGTGTGTTTTGGGTGTTGATGACCTGAGGCAGATGTTGCATGAGGCTCATGGTTCCAGATAGTCCATACATTCCAGGTGCCACCAAGATGTACCATGAAGTCTCACGGGAAGTTTATTGGTGGAATTACATGAAAAAGGACATAACAGATTTTGTGGCAAAGTATCCGGGTGTAAATGTTAAGCCCCGTAAATTCTTGACATGTAGATATGGCCTATTCATGTTGGTTAGAGTTTTAGAATGCCATACATGCTAGAAAAAGGCCGAGGAAGATCGGACAAGCGCCCCGTCGGCGCGTCGCAGGCAAATGCGACTTGTAAATCGCATTCTAGGAATGCGACATAAGTCCCAATTATATAAGCCCCAATTTGGTTTTTTAAAAATTTCATATAATTTCCAATAGAAAAGCAGTAATAAGAAGGAAACGAAGATCTCCTACTAATATTCATCCGATTATGCGCCAAACGCGGTCCAAACTCAGGTAATCTCAGATATCGAGGTATTTAGCAGCAAGGAGCATTCCTGCGGGTTTAGTTTCGTGAAATACGCCCGGTGAATCGTGGATTATACCGAAACCAACATAAATTGGAATTGCTCCAAATTAGTGTCAATGTACTCCTAGCCTTAAAGTGAGTATTTCTCTATACGGACTTTGAGAAATAACAAGTTTCGGCTTAGTTTCGATAAGCCAAATTGGGCTATATATATATATATCAAAGTGATGTTTTCTTCGAGGAATATTAGTGTATTTAGTTCTAATTGATATATATGTGAATGCAGTTGGGAGAAATAATTTGGAGTACTAACCGAGCTTAAATTTGTTAGTCGGAAAATCCGAAGCGAAGGTATGTAAAGCTAGTTTCTTTGACAAGTTTGTAACTTTAGCCTAGTATAATACAGTAAACTCCGTAATAGAATTTCCAGAGTCAAATATTGAGTTTTATGCGAATTCAGTAAATCTGTCTTGCGTTGTTATATCATATTCGGCCAGCTAGTAAAAGTAGTGCCAAATGGAAGATATTATTTAAGACTCGGTATAGCGTGTCGTCTAGCAAGCATGTTTTATAATAATATGACATATATTCAGAATAAAAGTTAGTAAAGTAAATCAGAAAGACAGATAGTATCTTGGCTACAGTATAGTCATACAGTCGGATGATATTTTGGCTATCGTTTTTAGCCATCTGATCGGATAGTATCTTGGCTACATTATGATGCGTCTGATCGATAAAGATCCCAGGTCCGGTATAAGCGGTATGAGAATCAGTATAACCACAGAGAAAGAAGAGTTCAGAATAAGAAATCAGAATATAGATAGTATTTTTAGTTTAAACATGCTTGCTATATATATGTGATTATTGATTGTTGAGACTTGATTGTGTTGTGAGGGCACCCTTTTGAGCGTCCTCATTTTGCCCCGAGGTTAGTAGCTGTGTCTCCCGCGAGCGGGTGGGTATACGTCACTCCAAGGAGTGGCATGCCGTCCCCCAGTAGGACGAAGATGGGATGAAGCTTTCCCCATATCAGGCTGATCAGCATTACAGTACCATTTACCCTGTTGTGCGCATGCGCCCGAGGAACAGATTCAGATACGGTGCAATTACGGTCTGATGCAAGAGTCTCGGACTCAAACACGATTATTTATATTAAGGGCCATAGCCCGAGCCGGAGACAGGGGGCCGGCAGAGGTGCTCTCGTAGTTAGTAGATGAGTGGGTGACTTATTTTGGTTGGTTTTGACCCGGTAGGGGTATATAGATTGTTTGATTGGTTGGCACCATCCGGCTTATGGGGTTGGTATTGGTTCTTGCTTGCTATATATATATATATATATATGTTATTTATTAGCTAATAGACAGCAGATTGCCATGACGACAGGTAAGCTCCTACCCTATCACAGTACAGAAAACTCTAATTCAGCTTATATCGGTTCTTACATTCGAGATATTTCCTGCTATTGAGTTTCTACTTATATTATTTATAATTGATTGTATTCGGTTGCTTTGCATACCGATGCAGTCGTCATGACGCCCGTTAGGCTGTTTGCATTACTTTTGCTACTTGGTACTCAGAGATGAGGAGCGATCCTCGTGATTCCAGAAGCCAGCCTATAGAGTCATCGGCTCCTGTGTCCAGGCTTGATATTTAGAGGTGTAGTTCTTTTTCTTTTGTTGTACAGTATGGGTAGGCTTGGGCCCTGTCCCAACCAGTTTATCAGTACTCATAGAGTCTTACTTGATTGTATATATACATCTCCTGTGGTTAGTTGTGCCGGTCGTGCAGGCGTGCGTTTGTTTAGTTGTTTAGCATGTCTGATTGTGTTGGTCGTGTGGGGCCATAATCTGATAGTAGTGGTGACCTTGCCGGTCACGTAGATATCCAATATTCTTTATGTTGAGTGCGAGATGAAGACAGCATGGTGGCCTTGTCGGCGTATAGGTTCCCGTTTATAAGTATGTCTACGTTTGCATTTGAAATCATATGCAGGTGGCTATAGGCCCAGTCGGCCGGAGGCTGTATTTACGGTTGTTTATATAGCTCGTTGTTTCCAGAAATCTGAGATAGAGTAGCCAGGCACGAGGAATGTGCTTAGGCTTACAGTTAACGATCCCGAGTCCTACTAGGGCACCGGGGCAGTCATACCCCAAGGCGGGCGTGACGGTAAATAGGTGAAAGTTGAGCACCAAAGGCCTGGAGAGTGTGCTCCAAGAATTTAGCATCCCTACTTGGAAGTAGGGAGAAAATCAATATGGACTATTCTGAGGTTGCCTTGCATTCGTCGACAATATTACTCCATATGGGTGATTGTGGATAGGTTGACCATGATTCATTTCACGGTCAAGACTATGCGACTCAGTGGAAGTTATGCTAAATTACATATTAGAGAGTTATTTTGGTTGCATGGATTTCCCTTTTCCATCATATCGAGATGAGAATTACTTAGTTTACCTCCCGAGTTTTGGAGATCGTTTGAAGGGACTTGGTACTCGAGGTCAAGATTAGTATAACTTTTAATCCACAAACAAATGGTCAGGCTGAACGGACCATTCATACTCATGAGGATATGTTAAAGAGTGTGTGATTGATTTCAATGGTAGTTGGGCTGATCATTTACATCTCATCAAATTTGCATTTAATAATTGTTACCATTCTAGCATTCAGATAGCTCCATTTGAGGTCTTTATGGGCGGAGGTGTAGATCGCTTATTGGTTGGTTCAAAGTCAGTGAAGCTACGTTGATAGGACTAGATTTAGTTCATGAGGCTGTGGAAAGTTCAGTTCATAAGGGAAAGGTTGAAGAAACTCAAGTCACCAAAATTCCTATGCGGATATGAGGAGGAGAGAACTTGAGTTTGAAGTTGATGATTGGGTGTTTTGGAAGGTGTTTCCCCTTGACAGGGGTGATGAGGTTTGGAAAGAAGGGTAAACTAAGTCCCCATTATGTTGGCCCCGTACGGGATGCAGTGATACCTATTAGCAAGGTGGCTTATGAGTTGGAGTTGCCCTTAGAATTGGCTTCGGTATATCTAGTCTTCCTTGTGTTACTTTTAAAGAAGTGCATGGGTGATCCGCCTTTGGTTATTCCGGTGGAGAGCGTGGGTGCCAGGGATATCCTTGGCTATGAGGAGGTGCCGGTTGAGATTCTTGATCACCAGGGTTCGGAAGTTGAGGAACAAAAAAGTAGCTTCATTAAAGGTTTTGTGGAGAAAATCATCATGTTGGGGGAGCTACGTGGGAAGTAGAAGCAGATGTGTAATGCCTGCATCTATTCCCTTCTGGTTCAGTTCCAGCTTGAGGTACAAGTTTCCTCCTAAGTACTTTATTCGGTTTCATGTTCGGTTCATGTGTTCCAATTTCTTTCATATCAATGCATGCATGTTTGTGATTTGTGAATTCAGTTTAGTCATGTACTCTAGTCACAGAGTCGATCACTTCGTCAGTTTTCAACTCTAGATATTCAGTATTTGGGATGATAGGTTTCCCAGTGATTCGGTATGTTTACCCATATTCGAGATGAATGTTCCCAAAGGTGAGATATTATAATACTCCAGAAGTGCCTAAGACTAGATTGGGATTTGACATGGGAACAACAGAAAATTTGAGATTTTGACTCAAGACGACTGATGGTACGAGTCGTAGGAAGGACCTATGACCCATGGTTAGCAGTTACGTGGGAAGGAGTTGGGAACAATGGCCCTTGTAATGACTCGTAGGTTGAATATATGACCCATAGGTAGGATTTGTGGGTTGGTTCTAGAATGGTCAAGAAGGTGCGGCTCGTGGCACGACTCGTGGCAGGGAACAGGATCGTGCTTCACCCATAGGAAGGGAACAGGGATTTTTCCGATTACGCCCAGATGGATCCCATGACTCTTTCAATGAAGGTATGAGTCGTGGTGTGACTCATGGAAAATTTAGAACTAGAAATTTAGCAAAAGCCAACGGGTGGAAACCATGACCCATAGGATCAATGTACGATCCGTAGAATGATTTGTGGTACCTAGCACTATCGTAATTTTCTGCATTTTAATTAGGGTAATTTTGTAATTCCTAATCTCCTAAGACCTAAAATATCGTCGTTTAGGCTCGTACTAGGGGGTTTAAGAGGTTAAACCTATTCCTAACCCATTCCTCCCTATGCATGCAAGCTAGAGGATTTCTTAAGGAAGATCAAGCCTAGAACTCCCCGATTTCTTCTCCAATTCCTTTGGGCTTTCAGAGAGGTGTAAGATCAGATTTCTAGATATGTAGATTTTGAATAGAGTCCATCATAACTCTCATTCCCAATTTTCCTCTATATTCTTGAATTCAAGTAAGAAGTAAGTTTGATGATCTTATGGGGTTTTAACCCAAAATTCATGAAATTCTCTTTGATTTGATTAGCGGGGTCAATCGCCTTTATTTTCTAAATTTTGTTTTAAGATATTTAAATATTAAAAAATTTTATATTTAAATTAGTTATAATTTTTATGATTCCAAATCCTAGTCAATCTGTGCCCAATTATGCAAAATTTCATGAAAAATCAAGTTATGATTTTGTTATGGTTTTGATCTTCCTAAGCCTAAATTATGATTTATGATTTATTATATGATTTCTCTTAAGAACTTTTCATGGATTTATGAATTTCAAGTATATGAATTTTCACAAATATGCATGTTCTTCATGATTTATGAATTTATGACTTTTGGCTGACTCACGAGCCCTTATTCATGGCTGACATCATATATTTCAAGTATGATCAAGTATGTTATAATTTATTGGCCATGAACTTTATGAATGATTTCACTATTACTATATGATCCCTCATGTGCATATTTTTGGGAGAAGTGTCTAGCACGGAGTAAACCCTGTGGTTTTAGAACTGCATTGTCACCATAGGTATATGTATTCATGGATTCCCCCTTATGATATCACATCATGCACGTCCCTTGCTTGGATAGCTTGGGACGACTCTGACCACTTGAGCGAGATAGTTGGAGCATCATGTAAGCTCTATCGTGATGGTGTCAGTTAAGACAAGTTCTCCCATTGTTCCTCATGATTTATACATTGTCATGTTTGTGTTACTTTGGTTCTAGAAATTATGTTTTTATAAGGTTTCTCTTATGACTATCATTATGACTAGATTATGAATACTTTTGAAAACCATGAGCCCTCATGTTTATGTTATGTTTTCACTTCATGTTCATACTGTTCTACTCTTATGACCTCTTATGTATTTTAACTGACTATTTTTACATACCTTGCATACTCTTTACATTCCAAGTACTGCCCCGCATACTCTATGTTGTATCGTTTCATGATACCAGGTCCGAGGATCGTCTCATTCACACCATTAGTCCTGCTTTTCCCTCGGTCTATTTAGCCAATGGTGGTGAGTCTCATCCTTCCCGTGGACATTCAGTTTGATCATTGTTATGTTATTTCAGTTACAGACTTTTGTCGAGCTAGTTAGGATGCTGTCCCAATAGCTCATTAGTTATGTTAGAGGCTTTTCAAATAATATGTAGAAAATCAGCTTGTCAATGTTGACTCTTTTTTAGATTGATATGTATGCAGACTTTCAACTTAAGCATTTTTTCAGTTTATTCTTGTTGTATGCTCTTAGCCTCCATGTTCATGTTATGGGTCAACATGGAGCCTCTCAGGGTTCCTTGTCCCGTGTCTATATTCGGGTCTATGTTCGTGTCATGACACCCCTAGTCATGCAAGTAGATGCACATCTTTCACCAACTCCTTCCTCCCTCATCTATGAGACATTCTCCATAGAAAGTGTGCAAAGAGGCATCTGCCACCATTAGCCTTATCCAAATGATAAAAGACACCCATATCATAATCTTTAAGAAGTTCCAACCACCTTCTTTGGCGCAAGTTTGGATCCTTCTGGGTAAATACGTACTATAGACTTTTGTGGTCCGTAAACACATCCACATGGACACCGTGGAAAATAGTGTCTCCAAATCTTCAAGGCAAATACTACCACATTAACTTGAGGTAGTGAATCGGATAGTTCTTTTCATAGACCTTAAGTTGCCTGGAAGCGTAGGCTATAACCTTATCGTAATGCATTAGTACACAACCAAGGCCAATCATATAGACGTCATAATACACCATAAACCCATCAGTACCCTCAGGTAGAATCAACACGAGATGCCGAGGGTAATTCGAGTCTTCAACTCTTTGAAGCTCTTCTCACAGGCCTCTAACCTTTGAAACTTCACTTTCTTCTGGGTCAACTTAGTCAACGGTGCTGCAATGGATGAAAACCCTTCAACAAGCCTCCGGTAGTAACATCTAAACCCAAGAAACTCACGATATTGAAGGACTAACTGATGCGGGCCAATCTTTAATTGCTTCTATCTTTTGAGATCCACCTGCACACCCTCACTTGACACCACAGTATTCAAAAATACTATTGAGTTCAGCCCTAAACTAATACTTGCTGAATTTAGCTTACAATTGGTGATCCTTTAGAGTCTGTAGCACCACCCTCAAATAGCGGTATGCTCCTCCTCTCGCTTCAGGAGTATATGAGAATGTCATCTATGAACACGATCACAAACATGTCCAAATATTGCTTAAACACCCTGTTCATCAAATCCATAAAAGTTGCAGGAGTATTCGTTGGTAAGAGATATAACTACAAACTCATAGTGACCATATTGAATCCTAAAAGTGTCTTCGAATGTATCCTCTCTCTAAACTTGAGATGATGATATCCAGGATCTGAGTCTATCTTTGAAAAACACTTGGCATTACGAGCTGGTCAAGCAAGTCACCAATTCTGGGGGAGGGATACCTATTCTTGTTTGTGACCTTGTTCAGTGTTGATAATCAATGCATTCAAGGGAACCATCTTCTTGGACAAAGAGAACCGGTGCACCCCACGATGAGATTTTCTAGGTCAGATGAAACCCTTGTCTAAGAGGTCCTTCATTTGCTCCTTCAACTCCTTTAGCTCGATTGGGCCGTACATAAGGAGGAACAGATATAGGTGCGTATCGGGAAGAAGGTCAATGCCAAAATCAATTTCCCTCTCAGGAGGGTTCTCGATAGATCATCTAAAAACCCTTTTGGATACTCGCACTGTAGGAATTGGTTGGATAGTTGGGGTCTTAGACGTAACATTCTTAACCTAACTAGATGGTGAAGTAACCCTTAGAGATCATCTTTATGGCCTTAGGTAAGAAATGAAGTGACCTATAGAGACAACTGAACTACCTTTTCACTCTATGACTGGCTCACCCGGAAATCAAACTCTACCGGGACAAGGTTCTACAATTTACTAAGGCATAATATGCATGTAGTCAATCCATGCCAAAGATAACATCAAAATTTGTCATGGATAATTCACTAATCATTGGTGACTTTCTGAAGAATTTGTGGTAGAAAATTTTGTATACCCATCGAGCTATAACTCAATCATTGACTGGAGTAGAGACTAAAAAGGTTTTTGATAGGATTTCGGGACTGATTCTAAATCTACTAGCAACATAGGGCGTCAAAAAAAATAAAGTAGCCCTTTGTATATAACAATGCATAAACATCAAGAGAAATACTCGTTATTTCATGAATACCGATTACAACATCGGGTGAAGTCTCTTGCTCTTGACGAGATGTGAGGGGCATAAAACCTATTCTAATGCTGACCATCACCTGCATAGTGGAGCACCCTGCTAAGCTGAGCGTGCAGGTGGAGCTTCTAAACTAGTGGAGGGGTCTAGGATTCTACCATAATCCTATTTGGATGCTTTGGATAATCTACGAGCATATGTTTGGGCTTTACCTGCGAAACAAGCACCCATACCTACTACGCACTGACCAGTGTGCCTCCTACACCCGTCACAACCTGGAATGCTGGGCTCTACATGTTTGCTCCCTAACCTCAAGAACGCGCTCGTCCCCTCTGGTAACATCTAGATCTGGATGGCACTCGCTGCGACGTGCTAGGGCTAATGATCTCTGATGGAACTGCTGACGATGCCCACCATCAGGCCTCTACTGGAAGAACCCAAAACTATCGGTCTTGGCCCTTTTAGCCTCTCTCTCTCTCTCTCTCATTTATACTGTACCACCTCCGTACGCTGGGTATGCGGGACTAGCAAAGTCAATATCGATGAAGCATCGTCTAGCATTCTTTAACCAAATAGTCTGCTATTCCATGCACGAACCTACTCCTCGAGCCTGATCAGCCACCATTTCTGTTACATATTTGGACAAGCGGGTGAACTCTAAAAGCACTTCTCCTACTTATATTTTCCATGTTGTTCTACCTTAGTTTCACAAACTATTTGTAAATTCCCTCATCTCTCGGGAAAGAACCGATCCAAGAAAGCGGTAAGATTTTCATCCCAACAAATAGGACCTGCTCAACTGCTCTACTATCCTTCCACTATGTGAACTAGTGTGAGCAACCCCTTTCATCCTGAGGAAGTCCTTGAGTCTTGCCACTGTCACGTTCCCATTAAAATATAGGCCACCACCTGCTGGTTGACCTGGGCGGTTATAGCTTATGCCAACATCTGGATGGCTGCCTTAAACTCAGAGTGGGAAACCTGCTCAGACATATGATCCTCGGAGGCTGGTGGGGCATACTGGTGTCCATCTCCGTTGCCATTCTCATGGCTATTTCCATTTCGATTTATTCTTTCCATTAACCTCAGTGAGGAGGCATGATTGGCACAAATGTGTATAACATGACTTATAAGAGGGTAGAGAGACATTTCATCGCATAACATAGATCATGAAAGAAAGGAAAATTTCCTAAAATGCTTCATAGCCTCTTCGTCATAAGTGTGGGGTGCTTAACACCCATGAAAAGACTCTACTTAACACGGTTTTCGACACCTAAGGCTTCTAAACCTAATGCTACGATACAAAGTTTGTCTGACCCAAACATAGTGTCACGCCCCGCCTTGGGGGGTATGACTGGCACCTGGCCACTAGTAGGACGGACTGCTAACTGGTGGCCTAAGCACATCTGGTGTCTGGCTAGCTCTATCTCGAGATTTACGGAAACAACGGGCTATATATGTTGTAAATATGTACCCGGCCTACTAGGCCTATAACCCTTGTAAATATAGTTTCGGCTAACCGAGAGACATACTTATAAGGGAACCTATAAAGGCCGACAAGGCCACCATGCTGTCTTAGTTATCTGTAACTCATCATAAAGAATACTGTACAACTACGTGACTGGAAAGGTCACCACTACTATCAGGTTATGTCCCCACACGGCCAACGCAATCAGAATGCTAAACAACTAAACAAAACGCACGGCCTCACACGGCCAGGCACAACCTGAGGGAGATGTATATATACAATCGCAAGCCTCTATGAGTACTGATAAAATGGTCGAGACAGGGCTGACCTACCCATACTGAAAACAAAGAAAAGATAAGAACTCTACCTCTGAATATCCAAGCTCCGGATGGCAGGAGGCGATGACTCTATAAGGCGGGTGGAATCACGAGGGATCGCCTCCTCGTCTATTAATACCTGCAAGTAAGTAATACAGCGCCCCAAGGGCGTCAGTACCACTGTTGCTGAGTATGCAGAGCAACTAGACATCTGATTAATAACAACATAACTAGCAACTCTAAATGGCAGGAGCCAACTGAATTTGTAACAGAGCGATGTAAGATTTGGATCGAGACTTTTCTCTCTTTGTGATGAGGCGAGCGTACTGTCGTCGTGGCTGATGCATATCTGTGCTTAATATATAACACATAAATGCATATATATATAGCAACCCCCATAAGCCGGATGGAGCCAACCAATCAAACGATCTATATACCCTACCCGGGTCAAAACCAACCAAAATAAGTCACTCCTCATCTGCCCAACTTCGGTCCTCGCCCGGCCTCCTGTCTTCGGCTCGAGCTATATTTCCTATATAAATAACTGTGTCTGAGATCCGGAGGACTCTCTCTGTATCCATAACTGTAGCGCTAATCTGAAATCTGTTCCTAGGCGCATGCGCACAGCATGGCAAGCTGTATATATGACGATCGGCTGGTATGAAGCTTCATCCCATCTTATCTACTGAGTCGGCATGCCACTCCTTGGTGCTACCACCACCCTCGTCGGCGAACACAGTGCCAACCGAGGCAGCGAACGCTCAAAAGAATGCCCTCACGACACAATCAAATAATAAACACACATATATAGCAAGCATGTTTAAACTTGAAAAAATACTATCTGTTTGTCACGATTTCTTGTCCCCAAAAAATCTTTTGCGTGTTATACCAATTCTCCTTTGCTTCCCTCTGAAAATCTTTATTTGTTACATGGCTAATCTGCCCAGCCAAGATACTATCTGACTGTATGTTCTACACTGCCAGCCAGATATCATCTGACTGTGAAACTATATTGTAACCAAGATATCGATGTATGTCTTTATCTTGTAGCCAAGATACTATCTGTCTATCTGATTTTACTTTACTAACTTTTATTCTGGGCATATGTCATGTGACACAAAACATGCTTGCTAAACTTACACTCTGGGCTATACTGAGTCTGAACTAACTCTGCCATTTGGCGCTGCTGCAACTTTCGGATTGATACGATGTAACAACGCCATTCAGTTTATAACTTGCACAGCTCATGCTCAACTCCGGGAATTCTGTGCGAGGAATTTGTTATGCTAAGCTAAAGTTATAACTTGCCAAAGAAACTGGCTTTACATGCCTTCGCTTCAGATTTTCCGACAGCAGCAGCGTCATCCAGCTGGCTCTTAACTCGACCACCATATGTCGAGTGGGACTAAATGCACCAATCTCCCAGGAAGATAACGTCACTTCGATATATTATAGCCTTTAAACTTTGGCTTATCGAAAGACGATCGAAACTTTCTATTTCTCGATAGTCCAGGGAGAAATGCTCACTTTCAAACTAGGAACACATTGACACTAACTGGAGCAATTCCACTTATAACAAAATGGCACGACGATTTATTAGAGGTAATTCCTTGGCTGCCATCGTAGGAATGCTCCCTGTACCTCGGTATCTGAGGTTGGTGAATTTGGACCGCGTTTGTGTATATCGAAAAAATATCAATATCTATAGTAATGCTCTGTTCCTCGCAACTTTTCGCAAATTATGATATGGTAATAAAGGAAATAAACCGAAGTTGGGGTATATATATATAATTGGGACTATAAGTACATTCGAGGGAATGCGGTATAAGTGGCATTTGTCTGCGTGCACCAGCAGCGGCGTCGATCTTTCCACGGGCCTTTTCTAGCATGTATGGCATTCTAAAACTCTTAATATGCCAATAGGTATCTACATATCAATAATTTATGGGGTGTAACATTCTCCCATAAGAACATTCGTCCTCGAATGTAAACTTCTATCTATAGGACTTCTCAATTTACTCAACTTGTTTCTATAAAAATTTTGGCAGAGTTTCCCCTGTAATATGGACTATCCCAAAAACCTGAAATGCAGAAAAAGTCCAATACAGGTACTCCACACAATACTATAGTATTCACATAATAGATTAAAATCGATCTTCTCATTTATACATATCTTGTAAGGGCCTTGCATGAAATAACAATACTAACGTACTGTCGCCTGACTAGGCTTGGAACAAGTGAGGATGTCTGGTTTTCATATCTTCCTCTCCCTCTCAAGTCATCTCCTCTCGGTTCCTGTTACGCCACAGTACTTGACAGACGCAATATCTTTGGTTCTCAATCTACGAATACATGCATCTAAGATAGCTCTGCTGAGACCTCTTCATAGGCAGCTCTTAGTAACACGGATGTCTGGTGCAGGACTGCTCACGGATGGGTCTCCTATGCATTTCCTCAGCATGGATTACATGAAAGGCCGGATGGACGGATTCTAATTCCGGAGGCAAGTTCAACTCATATGCCACTTGGCCTATTCTTCGATGAATTTGATAAAGCCCAACAAATCTCGGTAGACTTGCCTTTCTTGCCAAATCTCATCACCCCTTTCATCGGGAAACTTTCCAGAAATACGGTCGTTTACATCAAATTCCAGAGTCTCTGTGCGCATCTGCATATATTTCTGGCGGCTCTGTGCGGTCAGTAGACGTTCTCTAATAAATTTTACCTTCTCCTCTAAGCTGTTGGTGTGCTCCCGGCCCCCTTGACGTGACTCTCCTACTTCAAACCCAGCCAACCGGCGATCTTCATTTTTCGCCCATACAATGCCTCAAAGAGGGCGCCATCTGGATAACTGAGTAGTAAGCTATTATTATAAGCAAACTCAATTATGGCAAATGCTCGTCAACTACCTCCCAAAAATCTAGTACGCACGCTCGTAGCATGTCCTCGAGGCGTTTGAATAGTGCGTTTAGCCTTTCCATCTGTCTGAGGGTGGAATGTTGTGCGCAAGTTAATTTGCGTTCCCAGACCTTCTTGAAATGACTGCCAAAACCTAGTAATGCATTGTGCTCCTCTGCGAGAATGGTGTTGGAACACCGTGTAATCTAGCTATCTCTACGATATACAATTCGGCATAATCTTCGGCCGAGAAATTAGCTTTCACTAGCAGGAAATTGGCTGATTTCATCAGTCTGTCAACTATTACCCAAATGGAATCATGCCTATGTCTGGTACGGGGTTATCCTCTTTCACAAAATCCATGTTCACTTGCTTCCCATTTCGAGAGAGGCACAGCTATGTCTGAGTTAACCCACTGGTTCTGGTGTTCGCTTTTACTGTGGCAGTTAGGACATTTGGCTACAAATTCGGCTATTTCCTTTTCATGCTTGGCCCAGTATCTCTCCTTGATATCGTGGTACAATTTCGTCACGCCTGGGTGGATAGAATAGCGGGCGTAATGTACCTCATTTATAATCTGCTGAAGGAGCCACGGAAATATACGGAACAGGCGGCCACTTATATCGCAACACTTCATCCTCAGTTATGCGAAAATCTGGCGCTTTCCTTGCTGACCAAGTCAGGATTCTCATACTGTCGTTCTTTTACCTCCACAACTAATGACGACACGGCGGTGTCCTGAATTACCGCGTTGTTGTCCTCTGTTCCCGCTACCTGACGGTGATGGCTAATTGGTGTATTTCTGGATAATTCTCGTTGTTCGGCTACAAGTACGCCAACTCACATATATTTGCGGCTAAGGGCGTTTGTTACTAAATTTTCTCTTCTTGATTGATACAAAATATTCATATTTAGAGAACTTGGCATATAATTGACGATCATGCGGCTTATTATGCGGGAGAAACCGACGAGGTAATCTACAGTATAGCTAGAGCTTATCTGGCCTTCTGGCCTCATGATAAAACTGCTTGTCGCTGGGATAACCTGAACGACCGTCTGCACACCATGCTCGTATCTGATCAGATAATCCTGATAATGATCATGATCTCTAATAATGGCAGAATAACCTTGAATGACTGAATAATTTAAGGTTGAATGACCGAATGCTGATAGTCTAACAATGCTCTAAATGTCATACTCGAGCATCTGTAGCTCATGCATAATCACGGAGTTGTAGACAACTAACTGTTTGTTATTCTACTTGAACAGTTGTAAGTTTGGGCTTAGTCGGACTTACTCCCGGGCGATCCAATCTCTGGATCTTCACAGGGAATCTACTGATCTCTTGTCTTGTAGTAAACATGTGCTAGCAGAGTACTACCAATTTCTTACTCTGTGTGTATCACTTGGTTATACTACTATTCTAGAAAATTCTCGGTCCTATGAGCCATTCCGTAAGGCGGTCTTACGCTGGGAGCTATGTCCCTGAATATCTTACGAGAATCAGCTGAAGTACTAGCCGTCACTGACTATGATGTGGACCCTTTCTTGGGGTGCCCACGGGCTTGTCTGGCTGGGACGGTTGGCTGACTGCGGTGTTCCATGTAATAACTGCTAGGTAGACTAGGTGGACTCTCACCTACAAGGCTGGGAAAACGATGTACGACCACTTAACATACTGGAAAAATTCTAGTATTGCTAACCTCTGAAGTATGCCTATTCGGTCTCTAATTCTGGTTAGGACATGCGATAATGTTACTAATTTTAGGGATGCTTCCTGCTAATACAGGCGCCGGTCGTTAGACCGTCTAATGCCCTTATCCATCTAACCACCTGATTCCAGGCTACTAACTCTTGTAAGCTTCTGAAGCCTAGATCTGACAACAAACATATAAGTCCGTTAACTCAATAACTGAGAACTGAGAAAGTTTCTATGGCTTCATCGTGAATCACATAACTTGCCCCCTTTTTGGCGAGGGTCCTACGGTGCGATCTGTATATGCTTCCTAGCATTAACCAGCATCTGTGATTGTAACCCCTATTGGCAGCTGCTCACAACCATATCTGTTATTTGTACATATATATATCAACAACTATGTATAATACATACTGAATTTTTATAGTAATACATGTCGGCTGACATACTTTACTGAATTTCATACATACGTGATATCTTGTTTCTACGGTCTAATGATATCTCCTGTCTTCTCGTACCATTTCATGGTGTTACTCGAACTTTACTATTACTACAGGCGTTCATCACTGACAGTCTTTTACACCTGCTTCGAGTAAGCTAGTAGTCTTACTTGCTCTTTTGACTTATTAACGTGAGATGCCGCACAACTTGTAATCATAGGGGCTCTTTAAACTCTTTTCTGGAATCAACAATCCCTCTTCATTTACTACTTACTTTGGGCAATCTCGCCTCCTATATACCCTTAACTGTACTGGAATCAAAACTAGAGGTAGGAATAGCGTTTTCTTACGCCAGCAACTTTGAAACATGAGCCTTTTATAAAAAGCTGACCAGAAATCTTCTGCATTTACCTCTCTTTCTGCCTGCTATGATATTCTGATGCTCATACTCTTTAATCAGATCTTACATATCTAATAAATAAATCAACTCGTATGTACGTTATGCTTCTAACTTCCTACTTTGAAGTTATAGAAATATCTTTGGAATGAGTAGATAAAGGTATCATTGGGAGGTCACGATGCCTCCTCTTCTTTTGCTATAATTACCTTGTAACTGGCTGGTGCCTCTCCTGTTGCTATATCTGATCTTCTTCCTGGAATATTAGGATAACGCTGGTCTGACTTGTATCTGTATTCAAAAGAATATGGGTAAGTTTTAGGGACTCCAACCCTATATTATTACCGCTCTATAGCACACATTTGAATGAGAAAAGAAAGAGTAACCATTCTATCATGCCTTGCAGCCTCCTGCCTATAGTATGTGGTGCACAACACATCCATAGATTAGACTCTACTTAGCACGGCTTGCAGACTGCCTGGGATAGGACCGGCTCTGATACCAAGTTTGTCACGCCCCGCCTGAGAATGTGGTGGCACACAGTGCATTAGGACCCGAGCGCTAGCGGTGAGCCTAAGCATCTGGTGCCTGGCTAGCTCTATCTCGGATTTCTGGAAACAACGGGCACATATAACGGCTGTAAATACGCCTCCATGGAAAACTAGGCCTATAGCCACCTGTAAATATAGTTTCAGCTAACCGGAGACATACTTATAGAGGGAACCTGTGCGTTCCGACAAGGCCACCATGCTGTCTAGTTATACGTAACTCATCATAAAGAATCTTTGTGCAACTACGTGACGTAGGAGTCACCACTACAATTAGGTTATGGCCCATGGCCAACGCAATCAGAATGCTAAACAAGCGGAACAAAACGCACGGCCTCACACGGCCAGAAGCTGTGCTTTGGGAAGATAATATATATACAATCTGCAAGCCTTTATGAGTCTTGAAGTAAAATGGTGGAGCCCAGGGGCCCGACCTACCCTCTTGAACAACAAAAGAAAAATGAACTACACCTCTGAATATCAAGCTCCGGATGACGGGCGTGGCTCTATAAGCTGGCTGGAATGCGAGGATCGCCTCCTCGTCTATTAATACCTGCAAGTAAGTAATACAGCGCCCCAATGGGCATCGGTACCCCTTGATGCGAGTATGCAAACTCTGCTTGAACACATTTGATTAATAACAACATAACTGGCAACTACGAATAGCCGAAATAAGCTAGATGCTGTAGACGTGTAAAGCGGATCAGACTTTTGTCTTGTATTAGGGCGAGAGCGTACTGTCGTCGTGGCGATGCTATCTATTAACTAATATATAACAAATAAATGCATATATATAGCAAGAAAGAACCAATACCAACCCCCATAAGCCGGATGGTGCCAACCAATCAAACAATCTATGTACCCCTACCCGGGTCAAAACCAACCAAAAATAAGTCACTCCACTGGCCTAATAACTACGAGCACCTCGCCGGCCCACTGGTCTCCGGCTCGGGCTAAGGCCTACGATATAAATAAGCGTGTCTGAGTGGGAGGACTCTGTGTATATGCGCCAGCGCGTATCTGTCTGTTCCCTGGGCGCATGCGCACAACAGAGGTAAACTGTACTATAATGCTGATCAGCCTGATATGGGGAAAGCTTCATCCATCTTCATCTTTTGGGGACGGCATGCCCTCCTTGGAGTGACATATACACACCCGCTTAGTGGGTGAAACACAGGTTACCAACCCGGGGGCGGCGGAGGACGCTCGGAAGGGTGCCCTCACGGCACAATCAAGTCTCAACAATCAATAAACATATATAGCAAGCATGTTTAAACTGAAAAATACTATACGTGTAGTTTCTTATTACGAACTCTTTCGTACATGCTAATTCTCATGCGCTTTATGCGAATGCAGGATCTTTATCATTTGCATGGCTAATATGTAAGATACTATCATTGTATGGCTATACTGTGGCCAAGATATCATCTCTGACTGTATGTTATACTGTAGCCATACCACTATACGATTGTATGGCTATCTTGTAGCCAAGATACTATACATGTGTCTGATTTTACTTTACTAACTTTTATTCGGAATATATGTCATATTATTCTAAACATGCTTGCTAAACACATCTTTGGGCTATCTGATGCGGAAATGATAACTGTGCATTTGGCGCTCTTTACTAACTTTCGGACTGAATACGATGTAACAACGCAAATAGGTTTACTAAACTTGCACAACTCAATATTCAACTCACGGGAATTCTATTGCAGGTTTCTTGTATTATGCTAACTAAAGTTACTAACTTGCAGAAGAAAGCGGCTACATACCTTCGGCCCGGATATTCCGACTAACGGGGCGAAGCTCGGTCGATGCTCAGCTATTTCTCCCAACTGCATTCACATATGTCAGTGGACTAAATACACCAATATTCTGAAATAAACGTCACTTTCGATATATTTATATTCACAAAAATTTAAAAATACAAAGACGGTCAACTTGTATTTCTCGATAGTCAGAAGGGAGAAATACTCAACTTTAAGGCTAGGAGCACATTGACACTAATTTGGAGCAATTCCACTTACCTTAGCCCGATAGCACGACGATTTGTCGTAAATTCATGAAAACTAAATCCGTAGGAATGCTCCCTGTTGCTAAGTACCTCGGTATCTGAGTTAATTTGAATTCGGACCGCGTTTGACGGTGTAATTGAAGGAAATTATCAATATCCTCGTATGCTCTATTCCTCACAACTTTTAAAAAATTATGATATGTTAATGAAATAAACGAAGTTGGGGTATATGTATATTGGGACTATAAGTCGCATTCAGGGGAATGCGATTTAGTCGCATTCCTGGAATGCGATTTATAAGTTGCTTTTGCCTTGCGACGCACCGACTTGGTTGTCGATCTTTCCCGGGCCTTTTTCTTCTTTCCCCGGGCCTTTTTCTAGCATGTATGGCATTCTAAAACTCTTAACCAACATGCGAATAGGCCATCTACATGTCAATAATTTACGGGGTGTAACACATAGGCCCGGATCGAGACACGAAATCTAGAACCATAAATGGCTCCAAGTCGACCCATGGTGTGAACATGACAACTAAAGCTCAACATAAATAATTGTGGAAATCTAACATTTGATATAGCAGAAGCATGGATATTTAACAATCTGATACAGCAGAATACACAACACTAATCCAAAGTTGAATACATGCTATGTTTGATAAGCCTCTTACATCCTGACGAGTTGATGGGACAAGACCCCAACTAGTTCACTAAGAAACTAAAATTGAAAGATCTAATAACAAACCGATAAAGAGTTCCTCTGAGGATGACGACTCACCAACAAATTGGATATGCGAACTTTGAGAACTGACTAGCGGTGGGACTAAGCCTGAATGTCCGAACATGTATCATAAAATGATACAACATAGAGTATGTGGTTAGTACTTGGAATGTACCGAGTATGCAAGGCAAGTAAAACCGTTAAGTGAGAAAAATTGAAATCATGCATATCATAAACATTTCATCATAAGATTTTGAGAGTAAGACTTGCATGCTATTATCTTAAAACATGATGTAAACGTAACTGAATATCATAACTGAATTGAATGACTCAAAGATGAAATTGATAATCATAAGTAAAATTGAACATTAGGCCAAACCTGCTTAAAATATAATATCGTAATTGATGAACATGCATAACTGAAATCATGAGGAACAATTGGAGACTCATCATATAACCGACATTACCATGATAGAGCTTACGTCGTCCCAGATATTACATTGAAGTGGGCAGAGCCTTCCAAAGCCTTGCTAGGGCTCAGGGCGCTACCATGATATCAATATCAAGCTGAAGGCCCCTCGGGAGTAGGGAAATCTCACAAGAAAGGTCCCAAAGAAATTGATTATATCTACGTTGGCACGTAGTTCTGAGGCACAGGGTTAATTGGACCCTTAGCCGACTTGGTGCTAGACACTACTCCCAAAAATATGATTATGCTATCCATCATTTTTTAATAAAGCTGAACCATCGTCTTTTGATAAAGCTGAATCAATAGTACATGCGTAATCTGAAAACATAACATGAGGAGCTTTGGCTCAAAACATACCACAAGCTGAAAAGTGAAAGTCTAGACCCTAAAACCATGTGGTAAGCTAATAACTTGAAACTAAAGTAGATCATAAAACATACTTGATCATATGGACTTGCCCGAACTTAAACATGTTTAGAAATAGACTTGATAGTCAAAATCATGGATATAGATATGGGTAATTCGAAATCATACTTTCATCGTAGTCATCTTATTATACTTGAAAACATAGATCATAATCTCAACTCTTCATGAACTTCCTTAATTGGGCATCATAGTTGTAAAACTTTGAAATAATAATTGTAATCAAAATCATTACCAAACATGCCCATGAATTATAAAACAATATTAGAAACATGAATAAAATTGACCCATGATAGATGCATAGAGAATTTTCACAAATTGGGTTAGAATCCCATGGAATCATCAACCTTAAATTTCATGACTTTAGAAGAGGATTTGGGCATGAGAGTGAAGAAATACTCCCATTCATAACCCTACATACCTGGACACTTTGATTTCACAATTCCCGTTGCAAACCCAAGCAAATTGACGAAGAACCTAAGGAGTTCTCAAGCTTGATCTCCAATAAACTCCTTACTCTTGCATGCATGGAATGGAAAGGCTTAAGATAGGTTAAGCTCCCTTGAAAACCCTCCTAACTGAGCTTAAAATGACGTAGTTTAGGACCTAGGGGCTTAGAAATTATGAAAACACCCTTACTCAAACAAAGAAAAATTACACACTGCCAGTCACCACGAGGGATACCACAACTCGTGTTGACCCATGCGTGAGGTACACTGCCCAAATTTAAAACTATCAACCCTGCTCCTGGCCATGACAACTCCTTGAGTCATGGAGTCACTTTATGACTCGTGGCTTCCTCTCGTGGTCACCCCCAAACCACGAATTCTGCCAATCCTCCCTTCACTTCACGAGTCACGTAATGACTCATGAAGTCCTCCCACGGGTCACTCAATGATTACCCATCCTGTGGCTCAGTCAACTTTTTTTTATTTTCTTTTCTTGAACCCTCAGGTCTGATCTAAGGGTCTTTCGGGATATTACACCCTACCACCAACTACATCTAGTTGATACCTCTTTCTAATTAAAGTCACAAGAAAGGTTACAATAGAAACACCTACACAAGCTTCATAAAGAGAGGAGTAGGTTTACATTTGAGAGTAAAATACAAAGACTAAACAACAACAAGAACTAGGAGACAATTTCAGTTGAAAGTAAGCAGGTCCCGTGTTGTTGGTTAGCTTTGTTCGTTATGAGCACTGACGGCTTTTGTAGAGAATATTTCAATTTTTGAATACAAAAAACTAGGTCTTTTACTGTCATTCTCTATGCATATATATGAGAGAGAGAAACCTATGAGTAATCTTATTGGATAGTGACCTTCTGCAATGCTGTTGCAGTCTTACCAACCACTGCAGAGAAAGTACACTTTACAATTGTGGTTTGATCTCTAAATACACACGCCGACCAGGTCCCACTAGGAGGACCATAGCGGGGATTCGGTGCCTTCATGGGTTTGTCTATCATCAAAACCAAGAGTACAATAAAATTATTTGTTAGGATTATTGACTCCGCCTCTCCATGCAATCAACTTCTCTCTATTCACATATTTATACAAGCGTTTATATATC